>JAOTQJ010000049.1:21220486-21255614 GCA_025642045.1 Solanum sejunctum | reverse complement strand
GGTTTTCTCTGAAAAGGGGATGGGAGAATGGAGAAGAAGGGTTGGGGAAAGGGAGATATATCGGGCGCGTGAGGGCCACGCGCCCGTAATTAATAATTTTTTATTTTTTTTTGAAAATAAGGGTTCAAAAAATTGTTAAAAATAAAATAAAGACTCGGTGATTATTTTGACATCGTGGAGGGTAAAAATTGGGTGTCAACACATGTATTCTACCTTTTCGAGATTCACTTGTAGAATCATATGAATGTGTTATAGTTATTCAACTTATATATTACAACTTAAAAAATAATAATAAAACTTTCTTTAAAAATAAAATAAAATATGGCTTTTGGTCTGCAAATTTCCTGAGACAGACCTGATTAAGAATCTCTTATTTAAATAAAATAATCTTTTCACCTTATGCTCAAATTTATTAAAAAATTAGTGTATTTTTCTTTTATAAAATTATAAATTTTACTCTCTCTAAACTTATTGATAAAATTTAATTTTTTTATACATCTTATTGATTTAGACTGAACATCCTCTTATGTGACAAGAAAATACTATCGAAACTCAAAGGTAAGTTTTATAGAATGGTTCTTAGACCATCGTTGTTGTATGGAGTGGAGTATTGACCAATTAAGAGGGCACATGTTCAGAAGATACAAGTCGCAGAAATGAGGACGCTGAGATTGATGTGTAGTCACAGTAGGAGTGACAAGGTTAGGAATGAGACCATACGGGAAAAACTAGAGGTGGCCCTGGTGGCTGAAAAGATGAGGGAAGCGAGACTGCGATGGTTTGTACATGTGCAGAGAAGGAGTACCGATGATCGTGTTAGGAGGTGCGAGTAGGAGATACTCAGAGGGGTAGAGGTAGACCGAAGAAATATTGGGGGAAGGTGATTAGACAAGATCTGACGGAACTTGATCTTACTGAGAACATGACCTTGGATAGAGAAAAGTGGAGGTCAAGAATTAGAGCAGCAAACTAATAGTAGGGTTAAGTATTTTTTTGCCATGTATTCGCATTACCTGTTATATTATGTGTTAATTTATCTTATTTACATACTGTCATTATTAGTCGCTATTTTTCTGTTCCCTTCCCTTCTTTTGTCATATCTAGTTCGTTCTTACTTATGAATTTTGAGACAAGGATTTTCAAGAAATAACACTCTACTCCTATAGTAGTGGTAAAGTTTGTTTACATTCTACCCTTTCAAACCTCACTTGTAGGATTATACTGAATATATTGTTATTATTATTATATCCTCTTATTTTTATAAAATAATAATAAAATCTATAAAATAATAATAAAATTTACGTTCTAAATTCCTAATTCCTGTATGTTGTCGTCGAGGCCGAACACGCGCAAAACACAACCAGTTCATATAAAATGTAATAAGTGTTACAAAATTGACGTTATAAAAGCAGAAAGAGAGTTTAGAATCCAAAAGTTCGACTAAACAGGCTTTAGACGGTAGTCCTGTAAAACCCTCAAGAAACCCCTTAGGGATCAAAGCCAATTGGTACTTCTCGTGAAACGGATCACTAATTCCTTCGAATCTAATTCTTCCTCAATGCCGCCTAAGGAGGAGAAGCGTCCAATCGATGTCGTAGAACTCGATAGCAGCGACGACGAGGGCTCCGGCGTTCCCGTCGTCGGAATGAAAAAAACAGACATGCCGCGCGGTGGTAACTCACCGGTAATAGAAACGCCCAACGTCGTTGTTCCACCGGACTCTAGTTACAAGCCACTGGATTCTCGAAGTTTCTGGAAAGCTGGCAATTTTGAAGTTGGTCGAATCAAATCAACTACTATACATGGTTTATTTCTCCTCTTTTTTATTCTATTTAATTTTTTTTCGCAATTCAGAGTTAAATTTTACTTGCGACATGAGTTACGAGTACGTTCTGTTTTTCCTTATGTTGGTTGCTGGTTACCTATAGGTGAATTGGAACATGCGCGTGTTCATCCCAAATTTCTGCATTCCAATGCTACTTCTCATAAGTGGGCGTTTGGAGGTAAACTTTATTTGTGGTTGAGTAGGGTTTATCAGGTTAAGGTCAAGTGCTTTCCGTTGTATTTATTGCAGGGTTTTATTCGTGCTACATCGAATGGTGTCTTTTGTTGGTTGTACTTTGTATTATAATAGGAACTATCTTTTATCTATTTAATGAGGGACTCTTGTCTTAATGAGATTGTTAAAGAAAACTTGCATGACACATTTTGTAAGCAAGTGCGTTTACTTTGGATTATAAAAACTATCCCAAGGTTTCTTTCAAGGTTGTCTAAATATAACTGTTTGCTTTTTATTTACATGTGGCACTTTGATCTACTATAAAACTTTGGATTATTTTTGGTTGATAGAAGATCATAGTGCCAATCTTATTTGTCATAGTCTTATGGTGTTGGAAGATAGTTAATTAATAAGTATGTTTCTGTGCGAGTCCATTCTGCTCTTACTATTTCATGACCACTGATATTTTGAATGTCACTGCAGCAATAGCTGAGCTTTTGGATAATGCTGTTGATGAGGTATTCTACTGTGATTTTGATTATTCTGTTATATTATGTTTTATGAGGTGGAAATAGAAGTTCAGGATTTCACTTGTAATGTATTGATTCTACTTGAAATCTGGTTTCTGTTGAAACTACAGCTTGTCACCCATATATCTTTGAGAGTTCTGCTATATTTTTGTTTCTATTATTATTTTCTTTTGTCTAATGACATTTTTCTATGTCTTGATCTGCATGCTAGATAAGTAATGGTGCAACTTTTGTGAAAGTTGACAGGGTTTCTAACCCTAGGGACAACTCTCCGGCATTGCTCTTCCAGGGTGTGGTATTGCTGTCCCTTAAGGCATCATTATCATACTATACTTTCACCTTCTTGCAATTGCCATAATATGTACTATATCATATTTTGCAGATGATGGGGGTGGTATGGATCCAGAACGTCTTCGCAAATGCATGAGCCTGGGTTATTCTTCAAAAACATCAAACTCAACAATTGGACAATGTTAGCATCTTCCTAGCATTTCAAATAATTGGATCTGGTGTATTAATTTGTGTTAATGTCATAATCAGTTTTTGCACTCATTGGTGCTTGGGAATCACTTATGGTCGTGTGAGATTTTGAGGCATTTCATCTTTGCTTGACTTTTCCTGTAGATGAATAGGCTACATGATATTTTTTAAAGTTACCCTTTTTTTTTATCCTGGATTGTAGATGGTAATGGATTTAAGACGAGTACAATGCGGTTAGGAGCTGATGTAATTGTCTTCAGCCGTTCATCTCGTTCAGGGTATTTTTTCTCCCCCCCTCTTCTCTCTCTCTTTCTCTCCCTCCGTTCCTTCCACTCTCTTAATATATATATATATGTATGTATATATATATATATATATTATTGAAGATAGGGCCACGGTTTGCATACATTCTTACTCCACTTGTGAGATTACACTGGGTATATTTTTGTTGTATATAAAGCATCTTCAACATACCAATGACATAATCTTAGATAGAGGTTATGGAAGTCGAAAATTAGTGGAGATGGTTAGTAGGTAGTTGAGCATTGTCTCATTTCCCCATGGAATAGCCATGGTGTTAGTTTCGTGTACTATACCGGTTTTCCTATTCTTTCTCGTAGTTGTCTGTCCTATGATATTTGATACTTCTTGTTATTTTTTGTGCTTTGGTTATCACATTATTTGGTTGTTTTTATTGCTCCTTGTTTTCTGGATGCTATGTTATGCTTTCTCTATTAGTTGCTATGTCCGCTTTTCTTCTGTATTTTTCTTTTTTTAATTGCTTTTATGTGCATTACTTGTGCTAAGTGTGTCTCGAAAAACCTCTCTACCTCCACGAGGGAAGGATAAGGTTTGCCTACACTTTAACCATCCCAGTCCCTACTTATGAGATTACACTGGTAATGTTGTTGGTGTGTGTGTAGTGTGTACATATATATGAGCTGTTTTGTGAATTACCAACTCTAAAGGTTGTATTATTTCCCTTGAAGAAAATACAGCTTATTTTATAATTTAATTCAAACAATATCCCCCATAATGAACACCAAGCCACTCACCTTTCAAACTCTTCTATTAGTAAATATGTAAACCAAACTAAGTTATTCGAGGCGAAGGAGGTGACATCTCTAATGATTTTGGTGGCTAAAATGTCAGTTTTCCTTATAACAATATTTGTAATATCTCCGATGACGGGGTGCCTTATGATTTCCCTAGAGAACTATGTTGTGTAGTTTCTCTATTTACTGGCATACATCTTTTTAATGGGGTGGGGGTAGGGATCGGGATAGGGGTGTTCCCGCAAATAAGATTATTTTCATTTTTAGTTATCTTTTAATGCTTCCATTATTGTCTGTCAGAGATAAAACTAGTGATGTCAATTACAACTTGGATCTTACAAGTACCGAATTGACACATTAGGTATTTAGTATAGCTTCTTTAAGTCGTGCACATCAATTGGAAGAAAGTGCTTGTTCTATTTAATCGGTATTGTACAAGTTGTTTCTTGCTTAACGCCCACCCTTCTTGTGTTCTTTTTTTCTTGCACTTTTTGTTCCTAGAGTATATTCGTTATGTGCAGCAAAATGTATGTTAGTTTTAAACTTTGAAATCACATTTGTCAAAACATTGTTTAGGCTATCAAGTGCTTCACATTCGGGAACAAGGGAATCCCTTTTTTTACTACTTTCTCACGATTGCCAAGTTTGTTAATAGTTCTGTAAAGATGTGGCACCCGAGGCTAACTTAATCCAATAACAGGCTAGCTCATGAGGGGAGGATTGTCCAAATCCATGTAAGGAGTCTAATTTGTCATTCCTATTCTGATGTGGGACTTCTTAACATTCCTCGCACGTCTAAACCTAACCAAAGATTAAGTAAATTAAGAAAGATAAATTGGAGCATAGACACTATAATGTGGGGGCTCAATGTCGATGAACAATGAATTGAGATGGGTGTGACTCTGATGCCATGTATAGATATGGTCGCTGGGGCTAACATCAGTGAACAAAGAATTTGGATGGTGTGACTCTGATCCGATTTAAAGATATGGCCCCTAGGCTTGACTCTATAAGCTAATCGATGAGGGGAGGATTGTCCAAGTCCATATAAGAAGTTCAATTTCCACACCATTTCTTGTTTGGAACTTTTAACAAGTTCATTTGCTTCTTCTGTTTTATTTGTGCACGTCATGGGTTCAAGCTTCGGAAACAGTTTCTGGTAGAAATGCAAAGTAAGTCTGCCTACAATAGACCCTTGTGGTTTGTCCCTTACTCGGACCCTGCACATAGTGGGAGCTTTAGTGGATTGACTGCCCTTTTTTACTTTTAAACAAAAATCTGTGACTATTTTAATCTTTAGAAGCTCTTGAACAATTTTATCATTATCATTATTCTTTTGGACAATAGTGATGCTCGGAGGAATTTGTGTACACCTTGACTGATGTACTGGGTATTGCTATGTTTAACCAGTACAATTATTGAGTAACTCTGCCTACCGAGAATTAGACGAATAAGAATTTACCAGTGTTGCTTTTGTTGGGATTGGAACCCCTTGGTTTCCAAGATGGTTACTCCAATTTTTTGATCACTAGGTTGCAATGGAGTGTTACAGGCTTATATTTGAACAGATAGTAATTCTTGTATGGAATGAATCTGAATGAGTTGGAGAAAAATAAATGAGGAAGGACTAAGGAGTGACTCAGAAGTTGATTGACGGGGGTTTGTTTGCATTGATCTGCTTGATATGTAGCAACATACTATTTTGAAGTTTACTGCTCACTGCTGTTATCAAGCAATTAGTAATGTTGCCAGAATTGATGTTGTGCCTAGGAATGTTGACGAATTTTGATATTTTCTGCACTTTTATGGTCTAGCCGAGCAACTCAAAGTGTTGGCCTTCTGTCCTATACATTTCTTCGGAGAACAGGGCAAGATGATGTGATTGTTCCAATGGTAAAAAGTCTTTACATTCTGTTGGAAATTGTAATATTTGGAGCTTGAAGCTTGTAATCTATTTCTGAACATGAACATCTATTCTCAGTTTTCCTTTTTGAACTGAAAATGAGTGCAGATCGATTTTGATATCTCCGACCATTGGGCTGAACCAATATTATATGGCTCTCAAG
This sequence comes from Solanum sejunctum, assembly GCA_025642045.1. Taxonomy (NCBI): domain Eukaryota; kingdom Viridiplantae; phylum Streptophyta; class Magnoliopsida; order Solanales; family Solanaceae; genus Solanum; species Solanum sejunctum. The sequence continues at coordinate 21,249,484 of JAOTQJ010000049.1, read as the reverse complement.
ATGATTGGTCAACTAACTTGAAAACAATCCTTGAGTGGTCCCCTTTTTCAACAAAGATGGATGTTCTGCAACAGGTTGGTTGTAATTGGTACATATACTTTAAAGCTACTATTTTATTCTATAAAATTATTTGTATGAATTATCGTTTTGGGGGATTCCATTGGGTATGTTGTTGTTGTTGTATCGTTTCTAGAAAGTTACTTTTATTGATTAGAGTGTCTGTTGTAGACTCTGAGCTTTGATGTGCTATCTGAATTTCTTCTTTTATTTTTTGTTTTTGTTATGAGAGCACTCCGGGGTTACAGTATAAGAATCTAATATAAAATATCCATATGTATTAATTCATTAAGCATACCAAGCACACACCCGCTAAATTCGAGTGAACATATACTTCCTCTATCTCAACTTTAGTATACACATTTTTGAGGTGACATGGTTTTGAAGGTGAAAAAATGTATGTTGCTTCCTGTTAAATTGCGGTACATGTTTAGCCTACTAGTTACTTCAGGATTTTTAAGGATGGAGGAGAAAAGAGTTGAAAAGTTGAACTGGAAACTGTAAAATGGAGCACATTTATCTTTCCCCATTATGTGAAGCGTATTAAAATTTCACTTCATATTGGAGCTGAGATTGCTTTTTAGATTTTGCAATACATATTCAACTTTTAGTTCTAAGTTCACTTGCTTTATTTAGGAAACCATCTCTTTAGCCCTCAAAGGTAGGGATAAGGTCTGCGTACACCCCACCCTCCCCAGATGCCACTTGTGGGAATATGCTGGATACGTTGTTGGGCTATATTGTGGATATTTTGTGAGTTGGTACTATCTATATGTTTAGTATGTTAGGCATATAAAATATCTGATAAGTGTTATTGTAAAGTAGGAAAAGATAACTAGTATCATTAGGTTTCTCTTCATGGAGGTGACACCTGCTACATAGTTGCATTCAGCTTCTTTGAAGGTTTGATCAAGTGAGCCATGCTTCCTTAGACACAAGCCACAGAAAACAAGAAACCTTCAAGGGTGCTTTGTTGTGCCAAATCTTCTTCCAAGGTCAACTCTCAGTGTTGGAAGAAGTCAGTGACATTTAGCATTAACAAAGGAGATTTCACCTGAACGATACCTTCATAGTATAGAATTATCCTTGTGTGATCCAGGATGATGGTGCTAACAGACTGTAATGGATAAGAAAATCTTGCAATTTCCCCATCATTTAGATTATTTCTTAGAAATAGAATCCATCCTTGGGCATTAGAGAATCAGCTATGGAATAGTTAGCACCTGCAATTATTTTTAGAATTACTTTTATTTGTTGTTACTGAATGCTCTGTCTTTTCTCTTGTATGTTCTTCAGTTTGATGATATAAAATCACATGGAACTAGGATTATCGTTTACAACCTATGGCTAAACGATGAAGGCATTTATGAACTAAACTTTGATGACGATGATGAGGTATGTCTATTTCTTGAAAACATTTGACTCGGCTTGCAGACTCCTGTGAAGCACAAACCTTAGGGTAGTATGTCTATGGCTGTCCTTAGAGCTTGTTTTGTACAAGGAATAACTAAACCAGGGATAAATTTATCCCATGTTTGGTTGGGAAAAATTGCAAGATAACGTATCCCAGGATTGAAGTTCTATTTTCTTCCACATTGAGGGTGTGATAATAATCCTGGGATAACTTTTTACCCAACCAAACAAGGCCTTATTCCTAAACACAGGGGAAAAAGATGAAAAAAAGGTTTCAATTAATAAATAGTTTTTGATGATTCTGTCTATGTCAAATGCTCTTATAATGTAGGAAACTCATTGTTCTTTCTCTTTTTTTTTTTTTTTTTTTTTTGTTTGAAGAAGGTAACAGTTTCATACATAATGGTAGCAGTAAGCTGCACAAATTGTGAAGTTACCCCTTAAATTTACAACACAAAAAATGAAAAGGATGCAGCATACATAGATATTCTAGATGTAATCTTAGAGATCAAAAATAGATTCTACATCTACAATTTCATCTTTACACCAAAAGTCGTACAAAACCCATAATTCTCTTCATATGATAAATAGCTAAATGTCATCTCCATTCGGCTTTTAACGATAAATAATACTGTTTTACGTTGTGTTATAAATTTGGAATCACTGGTTATGTTCCCAAGGCTCCTGGAATATTTCCTCCTTTTTCTGCCTCATCCTTCTCTTGCTATTTAAAGGATGTCCTATTCTTTCTTTTTTTGATCATCAGGATATAACGTTGAGAGATGAAGCTAATCATGGAAATACCTCAAAAACAAACAAGAAAGGGCGTGAACTGCAATCCCATATTTCCTATCGCTTACGATACTCTCTAAGAGTAACCCCTTAATTTTACTTAATTCCTATAAACATCCCTTCCAATTATTTTGCCAATGTATCTTAATGCTTCCTTATATCTCTTCTCAGGCATACGCATCCATATTATACCTCAAAAAATTTACAAATTTCAGTATCATACTAAGAGGGAAGCCTGTTGAGCAGTATAACATACTTGATGATTTGAAGCTCTCAAAAGTAATCACGTACAGGCCACAGCTTGCTGGAACATCAAAGGAGGTACAGAATGATAAGGGTTCTTGATTTTCCTGCTTAGGGGGCTGTATGTTCAAATTAGACTAGATGTCCAACTTTAAAGTGTAAATTGTTTATTGATTTAAAAGTTCACAATGAGAACAAGACAACGGTTTTACCATTATTATAGTATTAACGAGTTCTCCTCATATATGATTTTCTGTGTTGTGGGTGCCTACTAATTGCAATTTGGTTGTGAGGCTTGTGGTTATATATGCTTATCATCTAAATTTGTGGATTCAAATATCTTTGCTGTTGCAGATCTTGGTTGAAACAACTCTTGGCTTCGTCAAGGATGCTCCGTCACCTGTTTGTGGATTCAATGTTTACCACAAAAATCGCCTAATCAGGGTATGCGATGTTGTGACTGGAGAAAATGTTACATGCGATCTTTTTTTTTTTTTAGAAGATTTAATGTAGCAATATCTTGTTTAGAAGATTTAATATAGCAATATCTTGTTTCTCTTAGTTGAAGATGTTAAAAAAAAGCTTATCTGATTAGGCCTGGTTTAACCCCTCCCCCCTCTCAACAGAAAAGAGAGAAAAGAAAGAGGACAAACATTTGAAAAGACCTTGAAGCTCTCACTAAATTTTGGGATGTAAGCGAGCATATAGGGGCATTCAAACATTGCAGTTTGCCTGAACTGAATTTTCTGGACTTGAGTTTATTGAATAGAATTTTTTCCTAAGTAACTTGAAATTGCCTATTGCTGATTATGTTCTTCTGGGTTTTCTTAGCCATTCTGGAAAGTTACTGCTGATGGTTCTTCCAAAGGGAATGGTGTCGTTGGTATGTATTTTAATTATTCAGACCTGCTTTTACCCATTATGGGATGCCGATGATGTACTCACTGCTCTTGATTCAGGTGTTTTGGAAGCAAATTTCATAGAACCTGCACACGACAAGCAAGATTTTGAACGATCTTCTCTGTTTTTCAAGCTGGAGACTAAACTAAAGCAAATGGTGATGGATTACTGGTATTTTCTGTGCTGTAATTTCAGATGTTTAATGGAGTCCATTATCTATTTGTTTGTTCTCTTGTGTAAATTTGTAGGTCATATGTTCAGTTCCTTGTTGATTAAACAAAACCGACATCACAGTTAAATCTTGCTTCAAAACCCTTGGGGTCGTTTGATAGAGTGCATTAGAGAAAAATAATTCATGCATTAGCTTTTATTTATGCTTAGTAAGAACAAAAGATTTATATAGCTAAGGTGCTGACAAATCTAGGTATTGGTCTAAGTTATATACCATGGAAAAGTTAGCCCAAGGTTGACCAGACAGCTAGCCTTAGGATTACAAATTGCAATTAAAACTCCATTTAAAAATCTCCTGTTTCTTTCATTCCAAATAACCCAAAAGATACAAATTTGGAGGCATGATCCAAATTTTCCTGATGGATTTTCTAACTTCCCTACCGCCCCAACTAGTGTAGGCATCTCTGATATTGAAGGGCATGGACCAACTTATGCCAAAAGCCGCTGGGAACACGCTCCAAAAGTGTGTTTTAAAAGGGCTGTGAAGCATAAGGTGGTTGATGCTTTCTGAAGTTGACTGACACATGTAACACCTATTGACCAGTTGGAATCAATGTTCATATCCTGCCTTGACTGTGTATAAACCTTTACTGTTGAAGTCCCATTTTAACTTATCACTGCTTTGAATGTTGATGTTGCAGTTCTCTAAGCTTTTTAGCAGATTCAATAACTCTTCAAATTCCCAATCTTGCAAATTTTTTTCTTAGGTTCAATTTCCAATAGTTGCCATCCCTGTACTGAGCAATACAATAATTAGGATGTCTGGCGATGTTAAATATATTTGGCAAGTCTTCTTTTTAAGTGGAATCTCCTGTCCATTTGTCTAGCAGAATTTGATATGGTTCCCATTCCCTACCTCAAAGTGAGTTTGTTTGAAAAAATCATTCCACATGATATTAACGGTCTTCCATAATACAGTTCTGTAGGGAAGTGTGGATTGTTTTGTACACCATTGGGTGTTGCTGCCATTCTTAGCCACAATTACCTTTTTCCACAGGCTAGCATCCTCCTCCTGAATGAACCTCCAATGCCACTTCATAAACATACACTTGCTATGAATAGCAAGATTTTTGATACCAAGGCCACCAAGATGTTTGGGAAGAGTGACTTTGGCCACTTCACAAGGTGTAATTTGTGAGATTCACTGTTACCATCCTATAAAAGGTCTCCTGATTTTATTTAGACGCTTCAAGACTTGTCAGGTATTGGGAAGAGAGACTAAATATGTTGGGATGCTATCCAAGGCACTGTTTATTAAAGTCAGTATTCCTCCTAGCGAAAGGTACTGCTTTGCCATGCAGCTAGTCTTTTCTCAAATTTCTCAATAACCCCATTCCATATTTCAGTTGCTTTGTGTAACCCCCAAAGGTAGTCCCAAATAGGTGGTTGGGAAATTGCCAATAGTGCACCCCATAATATCAGCGAACTTTACAAAATCTGGCACCACATTAACAGGATAAATAACACTCTTCGGCATGTTAATATGAAGGCCTGACAGGCTGACGATGCTTCAAAAATCATGAGGGTGGGATTAAGGTAGAGAGCTTGTGATTTTTCAGCACCACAAAGTATAAGTGTGTCATCTGCAAATAGTAGGCGTGAGATGGACATGAGTCTCACTGTTGGTTCCGATCCTGAAACCCTCCAGTCACTTTCTCTGTTTGGCTTTCTCAAGCATGCAACTAAGACCCTCCATATCTAGGATGAAGAGAAATGGAGAGGGAGGATCCCCTTGTCCGATCCCTCTCATGGGACAAAAGAGTTCCACTGGGCCATTATTATAAATAATGATGGAATATTTCACAGTAGACATGCTATATCTTAGCCATCCGATCCATTTTTCCCCGAATCCCATTTTCCTGAGAATTGAGATTAGGAATGCCCAGTTTATTTTGTCAAAAGCTTTTTCTACATCAGGCTTAAAAAGGAGTCTCTCTTTCCCATTTTTCTGCTGCCAGTCCAAAATTTCATTAGCTATGAGTGTAGCGTCTGTGATTTGCCTGCCTTTAATAAAAGCATTGTGATATTCTGAGACCATTTTTCCAATCACCTTATTGAGTCTTTCAGCCAGCACCTTAGCTGTGATTTTATAGAAGCTAGCTGTTTTTTATATAAGCTACCAATAAGACTAATGGATCTGTAGTCAGCGCCATGGCTCCTTTTCTTTTTGGTATGACTGCAGTGAAAGATGCATTAAAAGGCTTCGCCATATGACAATTGTGATGGAAGTGATTGAGAGCTCCAAGTACGTCATTCTTAATTGTGTTCCAATTCTTATGTTAAAGTGCTATTGTAAAACCATCTGTGTCCAGGGGCTTCGGCAATGGCACAAGATGTTATTGTAAAACCATCTGTGTCCAGGGGCTTCGGCAATGGCACAAGATGTCACTGCAACTAGCACTTCTTCCTCACCAAAAGTTGCTTCCAAACCCTCTTTTTCTTCTGTTGTTAGGCATCCCATCCATCCAAAGGATGTTGTCAGTCTCCAGTTTTCTTCCTCTGTATAGAGGTTTTGGTAGAAGCTGAGTATTTCTTCCTTTATTAGCTCTTTTACAATCTCTTGCTCCACTAGTAGTTTTCTGTTTTATCTTCTGTTGGCATTTGCAACCCTTTGGAAGAATTTAGTATTTCCGTCACCCTCTTTCAACAACAAATATCTGGACTTGTATCTCCACGAGGCCTCTTCTGCTTTGGCCAACCTCTGAATTTCCAATTTGAGATTCATGATGTGAGATTTTTCCTTGAGTCTTCATTCTGCCTTCAGTTGCCTGCTCAAGTATTGGAAGTAAGTTCAATGCTTTGCTTGCCCTGACTTCCGCTTTGCCATATTCTTCTTTATTCCATTTGCTGATATCCGTTTTCAAGTGTTTCAATTTTTGAGCTAGTATGTAATCTGGGAAACCATTAAAGTTAGAGCTCTCACCATTCTTTGACTTTCTCAGTGAAACCATCATGTTGTTTCCACATATTCTCAAATTTACAGTATGAAGGGTTAACAGACCAGTCACCACTCTCCAGTACTGTGGGTCTATGATCAGAAGTTACTTTTGGGAGGGCAAGCTTATTCATGGCTCCAAATTTGTTACTCCATCGGTAGAAACAAGAAATCTATCTATTCTGGAGGCTTGAGTTGAGTCCTTACCCCTGTACCTAGTGTGATGAGCAGCCAGAAGAGGTAAGTCAATCAACTCCAAGTCCTGAATAAGATCTGAAAAGTTCCTCATCGCTCTTGATATTCTAATGCAATTAAGCCTTTCATGTTCAAATCTACAGACATTAAAGTCTCTTCCAACTATCCAGATCAGCCCATAGCCCTCTAATATCAGCTAATTCATTCCAAAAATCTGTTCTTATCCTATTTGAATGTGGCCCATGTACCCCACCATCTGAGATCTCCCTGTAACCCTTCAAACATTGAAGTGATGGAGTATGTGCCCCTCAGAAAATCTCTGCGATTCCATTGTCTCTTACCCCAGAATATTGTGATAACCCGGCTCCTTCCATATGATTTTAGTTCCACCCAGTCGACCCATTTAGATCCCTAAATCTTTTCTGCTACGGCAGCAGACCATTCTGCAATTTTTGTTTATTGTAGACATAAAACATCTGGCTTCCACTTCTTGACCAATGATTTAATGGTTTTCACTTTTTTTTGGGTCGTTGAGCCCCCGCACATTCCAACTTATCCCTTCCCTGAGAAGCTTCACACGCCCGACGCAGATTTGCTTCATAAATTCTGATGCTGCTAGTAAACCCCCTCCCTCGTTCAATCAGAGTGAATCATCGATCATAATCTTCACTAATGTTTAATAACTTGAATGATTTGTCGCCTGCCATAAAAAAATGTTCTCTCCCATATCTAGAAGAAGTAATGGATGGGCATTCTTCAAGAGTTTTACTTCCTATGTCATTTCAAATACATATACATACATACATATACATGTGTGTGTCTGTATATACATTTATATTATTGGGAAGGGGGAATAGATGTAGTTCAATGGTAATTATGCCTTGAGTTACAAGTGGCTCTCAAAGGATGGCTTGTTCTGTAGAACAGGTATTGCAAAATGTGAAATAGTGAAGACTGAAACATGTAATTTGACCTTGCTTCTGACTTCAGATGGTTCTGATTCATTTTGTTGGCTAATATCCACATAGGCTCATGTTGAGAATTTTTAAAGGTTAAGCTAGTGGAGATCTAGTAATTTTGTCACTTTTTCGTTAGAATTGATTCATAGTCAAAACTCTGCTTGAAGTCATGAGGTAGCTAAAGTGCAAGTGTCCGGTCATGATTGTCATTGCTCCCACCCAAGATTAAACCTTGGCTGTACTTTTCTCCTCCTGTCCGTCTCCACGTACCTACTGGGCTACCACACCTCTGAAATTTACTTCCCAAATTGTAATGTTTCATCATTGTATTCTTCACTGTTAGCCATTAAAATAGTAGTACTTCTAAACTTGTGATATAGTGATGTTTCTGGTGAGCGCAATACAGGAAAGGTCATTGTCAGCTGATAGGATTGAAGCCTCTTGAACCGCATTTACTAAACCTTCAGCGTGAATCTTTTGCTCCAGCCCAAGTTCAAGTTGCTAATGCGCATAAACAGTCGCCAACAGACTTTCAAACAGTTAGAGGTCTTGCAGCTCATACCAGGCCACATTTCCATTCTGCACAAAGTGGCAACAGTGGAAAAACCAACTGCAACGGGGAATTGCCAGCTGTACAGCCTATTACAGGGAATGCAACTGTAGGACCTGGTTCTTTCTTTTCTCAGTGTTTTTTCGAGTCACTTTTTTGTTTAAGGTGCTTTTACATTGTTGATGAGTTAATATTACTACATTCATGTTCGTAAAGATATTAAATGTCTAAGTGGTTAGTGTCATTTTATTAGAGTATTTACAAAACTGGCGTTGACAGTTTCGTCCCTTTATTGGGTATATTTGCAGGGGTCTGTTAAAAAAGATGCACAAATACCCAGTTCAAGTTGCATGTCTATTGATCAGATTTGTGAAGAAAATATCCAACTCTTTAGGAGGTACATGTTTGTTTTTTTAGAAGCTCCTTAAGATACAGCTGCACGCATACATTTAGCGTTGCATGATTGTTCGGTTATGATGGATTTATACACTTGAGAGTCATTTGGTACCTCATATAGGATGAGGTGGGACTATATCCCCTTAGATTGGATCGTAATAACGGGATTCTTTTGTCATATTGGATAAGGTGGGATTATATCCATCCATATTGTATTTCAATTAGGAATTTGTAGGCCAAATTGAAATTATCTGTCCTATGTATGCTAAGCTGAAACTCTCGGATAAAGTCTTAGCACAAAATGACCTTTAGACAATGTTTAGCAATTTTGGAGCTTTGATACGCAAAGGAAACCGCAAGAACGATGACATACCTAGTGTAATCCTCCCAAGTGGGGTTGAAGAGGTCGGTGTGTACGTAGATGTTACCTCTGCCTCCATAAGGTTGTTTATGGAAGACCCTAGACTCAAGTAATGCATATCAAAGCAATATGAACAAGAACACACAAAAGTAAGAAGATATAATAAATAAAAGAGAAATCATTACATGACATTTATCGCAAAGCACTAGAAACAATAGGTAGTAGCAGAAAAGATATTATGAGAATAATACTGCTAATATTCCCAACTACTACCGAGCCTATCCCGCAGGAAAGTGAGACAATGCTCCACTACCGACTAACCTTCTACCCTAATACTCCTATCTAAGGTCACGTTCTTTGTAAACTGAACATGCACTATGTCTTGTACAATCACCTCTCTCTGATACTTTTTCTGTCTATTTCTACCTTCCTCTGCCTCTCCTCAAACCCACCAGTGCCAACTTCTCATACCTCCTCACTGGAGCATCTGTACATAAGCTCTTCACATGCTTGAACCATCTCAACCTCGCTTCTTCATCTTATCTACCACAGAGGCTACTCCCACCTTGTCATAGAATCTTCATCCCTAATCTTTTATCTCCTAGAATGCCCACATATCCATCTCACTGTCCTGTTCTGGCACTCTCATTTTCTGAACAAGTTCTTAACTAGCCAACACTTTGCCATGTACAACATAGTAGGCGTAACTGCTACTCTATTGAACTTGCATTTAATTTTTAGTGGTACATTTTTGTCACACAGGACTCTGGAGACGAGCCTCCGTTTCGTCCCCCTTATGCCTATATGATGTGAGACATCATCGGTGTATCTCCCATTTGCTTTGATTAAAGACCCAAGATACTTGAAACTCTTCTCTTTTGCTACTGTAGGACTCTTCTAAGTATGCATTATTGTAATTGTTTTCGTGTTCTTCTTTGGCTGGTTTGCTCTTGTTATGTTACTAATCTTTCATTTTCTTTTTAATAATTGCTTTCTTCATCTGGCGGACTTATCTTCTGGTTCTATTGTCTATTCATTCTTGCTGTCGACATGTCACAACCCAAAAACTTTAGGTGTGACCTGGGTTGACTTACAAGTTGAACCTTGTACCTGATGCTAAGACGGAAGTAAACAATCGTAACGGAACAGAATATGAGCCATCTTTATCCCACTCTGCTAGTATTGTCAAACCTGGTCAGAGAACATCGCTGGAGGCAGGAGCTGCACAGGGTTAATTGTGAATTAACTTAAAGTGGAAATTAAAGGATTAATGTAATGCAAAAAGTCATTTTTATCCCCCTTCATTTGAGTAGAAGAGAAGCCTTCAACGTGGCGAGTGGCAGGAAAATCAGTGGTTGTAGTGGCACAAATGGTCTTTTCTAGCAATCAATGAAAGCTGGAATGGACTGTGGAGGAGACCTCAGTTGAATCCCAATAGTCAGAAAGTGGTAGGTGATTCTTCTCTTATGTATTAAGCCTTGGTGGACACAATTACCAGCACTGGTGTTGGTATACGGCAGCAATTAACCGGTGGATTAGTTGAGGTGCACGTACGGTGGCCTGGACACCACTTCTATTTGCAAAAATATTTGTTTCCTCTCAAGTTTGTTGATGAATGGATTAGTGACAACCACCACATGCTTCTTGTGGAATGGGCCTTCCAATATGAGTACATCAATATGAGTACATGATCTATGTTTTGAACCTTCTCTTGAATTTGGTTTTGCACTTAAATTTGCTTTAGGAGATTTAATTCTCTATTTTGTTATCTTCCAGCTTTTGGCCTCCTTTAGCAATTAAAACTGATTAGCTCTGCCAATGAGTAACATTTTGAATCTTTGTTTCACAGGTGTGAAGCATTCATCCAGAGAGAAACCGAGTTGAAACGTACAGTATGTAGCACTTCCATGCAGAGCATGTGTTTTAACTTTGCTGTTGAAATTAATCTAATGATGCATCCTTATTTCTGACAGATAGAAGAGCTGGAAAAAGAGTTGGAGGACACTAGAAAGAAATCTTCCGAGCTTTCTTTGCGCATGGAAAGTCAGAAGAAGCTTAAACTTTTGAAACAACTTGGAGAGAAAGCATAGCAAAGGGTCTTATCCTATCATGAATTGTGTGCATTCAGCTGGACCATGTCAAATTAATAACCATAGACCTCTCAGTGTTTCTTCCAGGGAATCATCAATTTCATCTCTTGGTTCTCTTCCTTCAGCTCCTCCTTTGTGAATTTTATACATGGGGTTTTACTTACCCACATTCCCATTTGAATTTTATACAGCAAATTCTATGGGCTCACAAGTCCCCCGAATTATTGTACTATTCTCATTTGTATGCTGCTTTCTGTTTATGCTGCCCCATCCCTACCCCCTGAAAAAGGATAAAGTAATGATCATCTACACTCGGCCGCATTAGATGAGTGAATTATTAAGTTGGTTTATGTTCGGCTTCAATTACACATTCTTTTCCGCTTAAAAGAAAACTGAAAAACTCTCTCCCCTCTAATTTTGGTTTCATCTTGTAAAATATGAATAAATCTTTTTCTTGATAAATAATGTTGCACTCTATGGAGTATATGAAAGAAATAAAGGTGGAAGAGAGTGCTTCTCAGGCCATCAAGTACTTTCGTGTTGGTCTTAGCTCGTTGGTATTATTTTAAACATAGTACAGAATCACTCTAATGATTGACAATCTGTTAGCTTAGGAGCATGTTTGTAAGGTGCATTCTTTGATTAGACGATTGTGCTTCCAAATTTTAGTAGACGATCATCCCCTGCCTTCCATTTCACGTTATTTACCAAGATTTGCTATGTGACAAGCAGCCTAAAGCAACGATTCCCCTTTGCTTAAAACACGCTTTTCTTTTTTAGGTTTCTTCGCCGGAGTCCAGAACTGGGTTTCAGTGGGAACTTTCCTCATCTTGTCATTCCCAATGCACCAAAAATGAACACCAGTTTATTGATGTTGACGTAAAGTTGGTTATACATAAGTATGATAGTTTACCATAGCATTGATCCATATTTTGTCAAGGTTCGTCTCCCAGATTATCCAAAAGTCCTTAAATTTTTATCACATTATCCTTTAGACACTCTTTTTAGATTCATGAAGTGATAAAACAAGTACCTGATAGCTTGCATTGAGCTAATGGTCGGTCTTGGAGAAATGTCTAGGACAGGAACAGATATTAGGACCTGCTATGATATGAGGTTGATGCATAGCTCTGCCGTGTTCACTGCATTTGACAGGAGAGGTTTAACAATTCAGGCAAAGATTTCGAAATTGCAGTAATGTAATTGAAATTATAGGGGTTTCTTGACTTGAACAAATTTGAGAAGCTGCTGGTAATCCTTTTATGATATTCCCATCATTTTTTACTTTTTTTGCTACTAAGAAACCTCTTTTAGAAAATCGTGATATAGTTTGTCCTCTGCAAATATAGTTGTAACATCCCACTTCTTGCAATACTAGTGCTATGCAAATGAAACATGATATTGCTTTTCAAATTAGCGCCAATTTCTAAAAGTGCTTGAATATCATGTTATAGAGCGATATGTGCGTCTAACGCTTGAGAGAGTCGAGTATATACATGTTTCATGTCAAATTGAGGAGATCACGACCCTAAACAAAGTGAGAAAATTGAGGTCTTGTTGGACTTAAGAAGCTAGCAGGTGAGTTACCTACTTGCTTAGCTTAAATTTGCTAGCTAAACGGAGACGAGGCCCGATGTTGAATTTGTCCAAGTCTGATTATGAATTTGTCCACCCAACATAGACTTTTAGTGATGGATGTGGAGATCAAGAGAGAAAAGAAGAAGAAGATCATGTATGCCAACCTAGGATTCGATGGGGAAGCCTTACACCTGCCCTTTCTGGCGAGATGTAAGATAAGTTGAGAAGCCTTGGGGCATGGAGTAGTGAAGGTAATGTGGACAGTATATGGGACATGACTGCTGGCTGCATCAGAAAGGTAGCTACCGATGTTCTGGGAGTTTCGAGGGGGACTATAGGTGGCCGTAAAGGCGATTGGTGGTGTAATGTGAAAGTCCAGGGTAAAGTTAAGGATAAGAAGGTCGCCTTCTCTGAGTGGTTAGAGTGTAGGGATGTCGTTCATAAGCAAAAGCTTAGGGAAACCTATAAGAAGGCCAAGTCAGAAGCCAAGTTCGCAGTGGCAAAGGCTAAGTCCGCTGCTTTTGAGCGCCTTTATGAGGATCTAAGCTCTAAGGGCGGGGACAAGAGACTGTTTAGGCTCGCTAAAGTAAGGGAAAAGAAGACTCATGACTTGGACGTAGTGAAGTGCATCAAGGATTAGGAGGGCAAGGTGCTAGTGAACGATACTTCCATTAAATTAAGATGACAAACGTACTTTCATAAACTCTTAAATGATAAAGGTGATAGAGTTATCGAGCTGGATAAGTTGGCACACTTCAATGAACATCATGCTTTTGGGGATGACATTCCGTTCGGAGTAGAGGAGGTGAAACTAGCTATGAGTAAGATGAAGAAGGGGAGGGCCATTGGACCCGATGAGATTCCGGTGGACTTTTGGAAGAACGTGGGAAATGATGGCATAGAGTGGTTGACTAAATTGTTCAATGCTATTAGGGGACTGCTAAGATGCCTAAGGATTGGAGGAGGAGTACAATGGTGCCATTGTACAAAAACAAAGGAGATATTCAAAATTGCAACAACTACAGGGGTATCAAGTTGTTAAGCCATACTATAAAGGTATGGGAGAGAGTTGTGGAGAGGAGAGTGCGTAAAGTAGTATCCATCTCGGAGAACCAATTTGAATTCATGCCGGGGCGGTCAACAACTGAAGCAATCCATTTGGTATGGAGGTTAGTGGAAAAATATAGGGATTGTAAGAAGGACCTTCATATGATGTTCATTGATCTCGAGAAGGCGTACGACAAAGTCCCTGGAGATGTTTTATGAATGTGCTTAGAGGCGAAAGGTGTTCCCATGGCTTATGTCAAGTTGATTAAGAACATGTACGATGGAGCCAAAACTCGAGTAAGGATGGTGGGAGGAGACTTCGAGTATTTTCCCGTTGAGTTGGGACTCCATCAGGGTTGTGCGCTGAGCCCTTTCTTGTTTGTCTTGGTGTTAGACAAGCTGACATGGTCTTTACAGGAAGAGGTACCTTGGTGTATGCTATTTGCAGATAACATAGTATTAATTGATGAGTCTCGGATTAAAGTTAATGAGAGGTTGAAGGCCTGGAGACACGCCTTAGAGTCCAAATGATTCAAATTGAGCAGGAGCAAAACTGAATACTTGGAGTGCAAATTCAACAGTGAGAGGGAGGAAGAAATCTCTGAGGTGAGGCTTGCCACTCAACCTATCCCCAAGAGGGATAAGTTTAAGTATCTGGGGTCCATCATCCAGAGTAGTGGCGATATCGATGATGATGTCACACAACGTATTGGGGCGGCATGGACTAAATGGAGGCTGACCTTTGGAGTATTGTGTGACAAAAAGATACCACCCAAACTTAAGGTTCAGTTCTACAAAGTAGTGGTTAGATCAGCGCTGCTGTATGGGGCGGAGTGTTGGCCGATTAAAAAGATTCATGTTCAGAAGATGCATATCGCAGAAATGAGGATGTTAGGATAGATGTGCGGTCACACCAGAAGTGATAAGGTTAGGAATTAAGCTATTAGGGAGAAACTGGTGGTGGCCTCGGTGGAGGAAAAGATGAGGGAAACGAGACTGCGATGGTTTGGACATGTGCAGAGAAGGAGTATCAATGCTCCTATTCGAAGGTGCGAGCGGTTGGATGTGGGAGCAACTCGGAGGGGCAGAGGTAGACCTAAAAAGTACTGGGGGGAGGTGATCAGACAGGACATGGCGACACTTGACCTCACTGAGGACATGACCTTAGATAGAAATGAGTGGAGGTCGCGAATTAGAGTACCTTGCTAAGTTTATCTTCTTTTTCCGATTCCTCCCCTTCACTGCCTTCCTCTTATTATTATTAGTGTTTATATTATTATTATTTTTATTATTCCTATTCCTTTGTCTCTTTATTATCTTGTGTATAAGTGTTGGTTTATCATAGTTACTTACTGTCATGTGCTATGAATTGTTAGTCGTACTTGTTGTTTTCTTACCTTATATTTTATTTTATTTCACTGTATTTTGCCATATCTAGTTTTTCTACTTATGGATTTTGAGTTGAGAGTTTTAGGAAACAGCCTCTCTACTTCTATGAAGTAGCGGTAAGGTCTGCGTACAATCTTCCCTCCCCAGACCCCACTTGTGGGATACCACTGAGTATGTTGTTGTTGTTGATTATGAATAAAGTCCTTGTAAAGGTTGTAACTTTAGCTCGTATTTTAGTATCATAAATGGATTTTATTTTTAGCCTAAGATGAATAATAAAAGGGCCCAAGTATACCACAATCTACTTAGCTAATTGGGCCCAAACTAAGTGAAAAGAAATTTGAAAAATGGGCAACCAAGATCCATCAACTTTGAGACCCATTTAGGCCTAAGTATGAGGGCCAAGCTGCTTCCTCACTAGCTTAATAATATGTGGTATTATGTGGTCAAAAGGTCAAAAGAAAGTCAACCAAGAGACTCTTTAAAAAGGGCTCAAAACAGTTCCTTAATTCATTTTCACTTGAGACAATTTTTCAACTTCCTAAAGACTTTTGTTTTCTCTTTGTTTCACCTCACAAGGCAGCCTATATAACCTTCTAGGGTTCTTGAAGGAAACCTGAACCTTGAAGGTTAAGGTAAGTAGAAATATCCATGTATTTGTTATACTTATCTCATGACAAACAAGAAGTATATGCTAGTTATGTTTGTGCTGAAATTTTAGACAACATGTGTCCTAAGGATTATTGTGAATTTTTCTTGTTGTTCAAAAGGATTTTCTCTTCTTGGTTAGCTGAATTATGAAGTAAAACTTATGTTTTTAACAAGGTTTAGTTTGTTAGTAATGTAACTTAGCTGCTGCACCATTTTATAGTCAGCAAAATTGAGTTCTTGTGTGATATCGTAATTGTGCTCGTAATAGGAACTTATGGGCTGATTGATTGAGGACTATGATCTCACGTCCTCTACCTATTTTGAGGATTGCTTTTGAACTGTTCTACGGTTGTTTGTATGTGTAAATATTATGGGAACAGTTTGATTGAAGTTGGTAAAGTTTTAAAATCGTCAACGTCGTAATGGGGCAAAAGGACGTAACGTTATGCCGCATATTTGTATATTGCGTAGAATTGTTATGTGTTGTGCTTTATAGGCTGTTGTAAGATTGTTATGGCACTAGAATAGGATTCACATGATATGTATATGAGAATGTGTATTAGAAAATACGATTAGAGGCGAAAAGGTTGAAAGAATACACTTGGATTTATAAATACCCGCTTGCTGCCCGTATGTTATTTTTTATGAGATTGGGCTATCGAGATGTATGTATTGGCTGCTAATGCTAGTTTTATTACCTACTATTTTGTAGATAAATATTTGGAGGAAGGGGAGGTTATCTCAAGATAATAGCGAAGTCGTATAACGAGTTATGTAAGGCTACTCAAGTTCATATTATGTGGCATGAAACATAGATCCGTCCTTGGCACATAAAGACACTTACTAACTCTGACACAACTACTAACCGTGTCTCCACTCTTTCACATTTTCATATGTTTCAATACGTAGTTACCTTCAAATTTGCATACATACTTGGATACTAAGTTACATGGGTTCTTGTTGCTAAATAAAGTTCACGAGTTGTGTCATCTTATACGCATTTTATTATTTGTGTAACGTACTCTTTTCATTTTCATATTATTTTGTATGATTATCTACATGTCACATGCTACATATACAGCCCTACACCTCCAATATTGTGACCACCAAAAGAATCATCTCAAAGGTAATTGAAAAGTAAAGTATATTGCTTATTGATGAGTGGTAACCTGAGGGGTGGAAGAATCACCTAGCCAGGGTCGATCCTATCACGGGGGGTAGCCCAAGGGGTAAAGGAAAAGCCTAGCTAGGGTCGATCCCGATATAGATTTACTACTGATCAGCTGGTCGTTTATATTACATGTTGTGCACAGATTATACAGTAAAGGTAAAGTAATAAAAAAAACATAAAGTACATGATCCCACAATACAAATAAAAGTGGTCTCTTATCTTATACCAGTGCATAGTTTCATTTGAGTTGTTATTTCGTATATAGTATTTTCTGCCTTACATATTGAGTACATTATCTCGTACTGAAATCCCTTACGAGGAACCTGCAATTCATGCTGCAGGTACAGGTGCTAGTAGATCTCCCTAGTAGGAGTACAAGATATCCAGCTGCTGTTACCAAACTCCATGTTGCTTTGGAGCTTTGTGTGCGTCTAAAACTTGTATTTTTGTATTGTACAGTTAGTCGAAGCGGGGCCTGTCCCGACCCTTATCACATACTTTTCTTTATCTAGAGACTTTATAGACTATGTAAATTAAAGTGTGGTCATGTCTCGTACTTTAAACACCGTGGCCCCAACGGCCTAGCCATATGCATTTCCTTTTGGCTTGTTATCACTGTTTATTTTCTTAAAGACATATCAAATGTAGAAATCCCTTATAATATATATAGAAGCGGATAGATACAGGTTGATTCTCCCGAGTCTCATCGACAATGGGTGCCAGTCCACCCTAACGGAACTTTGGGCGTGACAATAGTAGTTTGCATGAAAATTGGTACTCTATCCCGTTAATTCAACAAATGATAATAACGTGAAAGATGGTAAGCCAGATCGAATGATTGTATTGTACTAATATTAGAAAATATGTTCCAACAATTGATACTTGATGTATGTGATACGCTTTAAGGAACATTTACTTACATGAAGCAACCACTATTTTAACCATA
The DNA here is from genome assembly GCA_025642045.1 of Solanum sejunctum. NCBI lineage: Eukaryota > Viridiplantae > Streptophyta > Magnoliopsida > Solanales > Solanaceae > Solanum > Solanum sejunctum. The sequence goes on along the minus strand of JAOTQJ010000049.1, from coordinate 21,231,580 downwards.
TTTATTCATTCTCAATGATGTAATACACTAATATCATTTCAATTCAAGAAATATCAGGAAGCTTTAGTTTAAAAGAGGAATTGATGCAAGAAAAGACCTATCTTAGTCTAAACATCATCAAACAACAACATATTCATACGCAGAGAGTAAGACGTATAACATATTAACCTTATCTTTGCCTTTTATACAATAGAAAAACTGTTTTCGATGGATCCTCCACTCAAAAGTGTAATTATAGAAAAATTATTTATAAAAATAGGAAAAAAAAAATTATATTTGGGATTCTTCTGGAAGAAGAGTGATACAAACATAAAATGAAATGAGGGTGTTATAGCAAATGTTTCTCAAGTTTTGTGAGATGGTAAGAAGATCACAATTTTTCAACCCCATTTTTACTGGGCCAGAATGTAGAAACGGGTTGGCCCGAAAAAAAATCAACCCGTAGTCAAACGTTACAACTCTGTTCTCCATTGAAGCTAAGAAGGCTAGAACACTCCTTCCGACTCTGTGAGTCGTCGATCAGCAACCAAGAAGATGAGGAAACGGGATTTAGCTATTCTGATGCTATCTGCTTTCGCTATTTTCTTCTCTCTTCAGGTAAATTTTTTTCTTCATCCTCATTTTTCTATTCAAACCCATTCTCATACTGCTAGAAGAATCAAGGATCTTCCAAAACCCTAGCGTCTTTGATGGCACTTTTTCTAATTGAAAAAAATTGTACTTTAAACTGATTTTATTGTCTATTGGCTGTTAATATCAGCACGAAGGTGATTTATCGTTCAAGGAGGCATGGTATCATCTTTTCGAAGAGTATCCCATCAAATACGAGTCTGAGCGTCTCCCTCCCCCTATTGTTGCCGATCTTAACGGTGATGGCAAGGAAGAGGTCCTTGTCGCCACTCATGATGCCAAAATTCAGGTAATTTTCTATATTACAATACCATTGGATCGGATACGGATTTAGGACTTACTGTCAGTGGGTGGATTCCGACTGGTGCATTTACATACCTATACATAGAAGATATGGTTTGGTTAGTAAGATAGAAAGACCGAGCTGAAACCTACTAGGCTTTGTGGCAACCTAATTTACCTCTTATATGATGTAGAAGAGTACTGCTGACATTTGAATAAAAAGAACTAGGAGAGTAGAGGCTCTTGTACCCTGACCCCCTGGAAAAATCGGTGGGTGCTACCGCGATTACGCCAGTGATTCAGTCTCAAATATGCCCATGCATATGTCTTTGATTTATTCTTTGTACCTGGACCGTGTACTAGACTTAACAATTACTGAGGAGCATTTAATCTACCCTTTTGGTTTCTTATCATATGGCATGTGGGTATTGGCTAGGTTTTGGAACCACATTCCAGGCGTGTCGATGAAGGTTTCAGTGAAGCACGTTTGCTCGCGGAGGTGTCACTTTTGCCTGACAAAATTCGTATTGTCTCAGGAAGACGAGCGGTGGCAATGGCCACTGGTGTGATAGATAGGAATTATAATCACAGAGAGCCTCGGAAACAGGTCCTAGTTGTTGTTACCTCAGGTTGGTCTGTGATGTGTTTCGATCACAATCTCAAAAAGCTATGGGAGGTCAACTTGCAGGTGCTTTTATGCATGGAGATTCTCACTTTTTTACTTACAGAGTCCTCTGATATACTGTGATAAACTGATGTTCTATTCGTCCTTCCTGGTTTAATTCATACAGGAGGATTTTCCACATAATGCTCATCACAGGGAGATAGCAATTTCCATAAGTAATTATACTGTAAAGCACGGAGATTCAGGCTTGGTGATTGTTGGTGGACGGATGGAAATGCAGCCTCACGTATGGAATTATCCTATATGTTTTCTAGAAATGATCAACCCTGTTATAATGTTATTTCAAATATAACCTGAGTTAGTATTTACTAAGTAAAAAATTTCAGAAGGAAATACAGCTTTATGTGATTCCATGATACATGAAGCATTTGTTGGCGAGTCTCTTACCCCTTTGTAGTTTCTCTTTGAGAAAGTAAAACTGAGCCAAATTTCCCTTAAGTTACATATTTTCCCTTTCAGATGCATATTGATCCATTTGAAGAGATTGAAATGGCCGAGAAAAGTGCAGAGCAGCATAGAAGAAGTGCTGCTGAGAAGGAGGTAAAACATTCCTGCCGTTTGCTTTACACATTTCTTCTTGCTTGTCTTAGAGTTACTGTTATGTATAGCGTGCTCTATCTTTGATCCCAAATCATCACAGGAACATAATATTATTGTATCAATCATGTTATTTGGGGAAGAAATAAATAGAATACAGAATATGTGCTTTTCGCTTGCAAATTGAGGTCGAGAAGAGATGTAAAGGAAAAACTTAATGTCTTGGCTTTTACTCAAGGAGTCTGATTTGAAAATGACTTGTATCAGTTTTCTTCGTCGAACCCTGTAAAATGACTCTCCCTTTCCTATTTCCAATTTTGCCCAATCATATTTCTGCTCTGGTCAAATAAGAAAAGTAATTACCTCTCTGTCATATTAAATGTCATTGAAATACTTATAGCTCTCGTGTGCAAAAAGTCTGAGCTTGGACCGTACTCCTCGCCACTTCTGCTGATTTTGTATTAAGGTCCTTGGTGAAGTACTTTTAAAAAAAACTGGTAACTTTGTATTCCTCAGCATTAAGGGTGTGCTGGCCACCTCTAAAAATTTACACTTACGGAAGTAATTACAGAAGTCCACTGACTGAAATTCCTCTTCTATATATTGCTTTCTACAAAAAAAAACATTAAGGAGTGATAACCTTTCTCTGGATCTTCATTGTATATTCTTTGCCTTGAAAATTTTTTTTATTTCTTTCCTTCCAAATGTTCCACCAGATGCAGGCAGGTACCTTTTCCACCATATCTTTTGACTCTTGCTTCCTTCCCTTCTAATCCAACCACTTAGAAAGTCTCCAGTATGCTCTGGCATAGACCAGTTCACCTTTACCAAATTGATAAATTATGCCCACTCTTGTGTTGTTACTCACAATGAAAAAAAGTGATTGTTTGTCTCTAAGTGCTCCTTACATAATGAGCACCTTGAAGCAATCCAAATTCCCCTTTCTTGTAATGCCTCATGAGTCAGACAGGCTCTCCTGACTACCAGCCAGGTGAAGCACTTCACCTTTGTAGGTGCTACACTCATCCAAATAGATTTCCTGGGTCCTTGATGACTTTTAAGATGATAGTGCTCATGAGTTTGTGATTCGCTTGTGTTAGTGTACCTCCATATACTTAAGGAGGATGGAGAAATCACAATCAATATGCCTGTTATTCCCTTTTTTGTGTGTTGGAGTTTTTGTTTGTTGGGGGAGAGAATGCTGAAAATGAAGAATCTTTTCCTTTGTGAGTGGTTGTTTATATTCAGTTTTATAGTTATCTTCTCTGTGTGAATTTGTTTGTTTGTTTCCTTTTTTTTTTCCTTCTTTTTTCTTTTTAATATATGCTTATGGTATTAAGCTATTCCTAAGCGTCTTTTCATTTAGTTTTTAAATCTGACATACTAGTATAATCCAGGCATCTGAGAATTCTGGAGTTGTGGATTTACGCCATTTTGCACTTTATGCACTTGCTGGTCGGACCGGCCAACTACGTTGGAGCAGGAAGATAGAGGTTTCCCACTAACTCTCCATCCAGTAATAGGAGCCTTTTCTGTCTAATGTTATGTTTTTTCCCCAAGAATAAAGATGATATTAGTGTTGTCCCTTATTTTCCTTTCGTGGTTTGTTGTTTTCCAGTAGTCCTAGTAACACCTTTCAGGTTAATATTTGGTGAAGTATGTACATCCTAGAGTCATCTGTACCATAGACCAATGTCAGTTTTTAATTGCTATATCCTACAGTCATCTGTACCGTAGACCAATGTTACAGTTTGTAATTGCATCATTGCTGGTCTGCTATTTGTTGAAAAAGGGTACCATTGAGTTAATATCCATTTGGATTTGAATATCTTGTCATAGCTAGCTAGATTAATTGTTCGTGAAAATCTTAAACATGCCGATACAACTTGAACTTACTGGTGTTTTTTCTAGCTTAGAGTTTATGATGTGAACTTGGTCAGTTTGGGTATGGGTAAACTTGAGAGAAATCTTTTGGATATTTAATGTTTTAATGATCTTCCGTTTCTTTTTCGTCCTCTTGATATTGCAGAATATTCAGCCGCCATCTTCTGATGAATCTCTTCTGATTCCACAACATAATTACAAGCTTGATGCTCATGCTTTGAGCAGTCGGCATCCTGGGGAGGTATGGCAACATACTAGCTCAATTTTGAATGGCGTTGAGATGCCATCTATGGACACAACTTTTGCTCTATGCCTTATATTTGAAAATATCTACCCTTGGGTTCCTTCAGGGACACTCTCTATATATTTTTTTCAATTTTGGTGAGATATTAGGCAAGCTCATTGTTTTATTTTAAAATCAGAGTATCATACCACAATATTTTCTTGATAAAAAAAATTCTTATTTATATAAGTTAAATTAATAAATATAGTTGATAGACCCCCAAGGTGGGGATGTCACATTATAGAAGAAGCCACCCTGTTTGTAATTTGTTTCTCCGCGGTAACTTTCATCCTGTCTTAGTTGATATTGTTTGTCCAAAGTTTCAGAGTTCGTACTCTTTTTTATTGATGATTCTTCTTATTGATTGGTAATTTAAGAAAACCTTAAGTTGATGTAGTAGATTGCTAAAAGAATCTCTCCTAAGAGAAACCTGCTTTGAGCCGTACTTTATGAATGGATGAACCAGTATCTATGTAGATGAGGTTTCGTGGTGTGGATTGTATTCGTATATGATACTGTGTTAGTTAATAAACTAACGGGAGAGATTAGAGCTCAACCAAAATTTGAAGTGGCACTTTAGAGTTTATGTTTAGAAACAAAAAAGTATAAGTAAGAGAATGTTCATTTACACTACAAAGTTAGTCTCCATGATCACAATAAAAGTGTAATTACACAAGATTGTAGTGCTTAAATACAAACTGTGTGAATCAAAAAAAAAAAATTGTGCATATTTTCTGAACTTAGTCTTTTAGGAAAGAGGGTGTGATAACAATAAACGGACCTAACAACATTGAAAAGCAAGTTCCATAGAATGATTGTGAGATCTATGATGTTATATCAAAGAGATTGTTGGGGCTTAATTACCTAACAATGTGAAGCCAATTTCTGTAGAATGGTCAATAAGGGAGGGGAACTAGACTCTGCCTCTTCTATTACATTTACATTACGTCAGGGAGAAGTTATGAGACCAACAATGTTATGTGGGAGTGAATGTTAGAACTTTCAAGGTCCAACAATGTTATCTTTCCCTACTATTTCTGCCTTGTTTGTTGAACAATGTTTTATTCAACTTTATAAACATATTTCATCTCTAAGCTAACTTGGCATGTTTGCAATACTAGTTCGAATGTCGGGAATTTAGAGAATCTATTCTTGGAGTTATGCCTCATTACTGGGTGAGTATGTCATCTTATTGTTCCATTCTGCTAGTCCTTGGCGATGTTTGTTGGTGGGTTGTGTTAATTAATTCGGTAAATTCTTTTGGACCAGGATCGGCGGGAAGACACCAGGTTAAAGTTGGCACACTTCAGGCGACACAAAAGGAAGGCGGTTAAGAAAGTACCCGGGAAGTCCATTACTTACCCTTTCCAGAAGCCTGAGGAAAAGCATTCTCCTGGGAAGGACACTACCAAAAGAATCTCAAATGTTATTGGAAAGGCAGTAAATTATGCAAACTCGGCAAAACCCAAAAAGGTGATGGTTTACTGTTAATTTTTAGCAGTTTTTTAGTTCTCTTTGCTCTCACCTTTTTTTCTCCAGAATGTGTTGTATTATGTGTTGCTTTTGGCATATTGAGATAGTCAGTAGAGGTGAGATTATACAAAAACTGAATTGAGCACTTCTAGGCCAGGTAGTGGTTTCTAAAGATTGAGCGAGAGAGAGCTCTAAAATCGGGAAAGGAAATTCTGAAACAAAAACTGTTTTTACTAGCCCTCTAAAATCTGTAATTTACTTTTCTTTTATGCTTCTATTATCATAAAATGTTTGTGGTTCATTTCATTGTATGCTTCTGTTATCATTAAATGATTGTGGTTCATTTCTTACTGCATCAAGAGATGAACCAGTGAAATCTGGATCTTCATCTCCATTTAGATTGTAATATCTTTTCCAAGATTTACATTATCTCATTCTCAGCCTTTTCTTCTGTGCAGCCTTCACCCTACATACCTACTATAACCAATTATACCCAGCTTTGGTGGGTCCCTAACGTTGTTGTGGCTCATGAGAAGGAAGGGATCGAAGCTGTTCATATAGCAACTGGCCGTACCGTATGCAAGGTATGAACTGCCTCACATCACATATCGGACCTTGTGTACCTTGGTGATTCAAGTATTTCTGTGTATTTGTTCAACCTTCTGGTTGATAAAAGTTCTTGATTGCATTGTCTGATTAACTGCGGTCTCGGATAGTAGCTGTCTAATAATTGCTAAGCATGCTGCAATGTCTTTTTTTTTCCATAGAATATGCCAAATATCATGAACACCTAGAAAAGATTTTCCGCACTTTTTTAAACCAGAAGATTCTCTGAAGGAACTTTTGACCCTTTTCACCCTGCATCTTCTTGTCTGTCTGCTCATTGTTTAATGTGACCTCATGATTTCACCAGCTTCACCTCCTAGAAGGCGGGCTTCATGCAGATATTAATGGTGATGGAGTGTTGGACCATGTCCAGGTAACATACAACTTTTGATGTCGTTCTTCTTTCTCTATTTCCAATTGAAGTGATCGTTTCTATTTGAGATGTGCAAATATGACGATGTTTGTCAGGCATCGTCTTGAAGTTACCTTCTTTTTCAGAGTGAAACGAACTATATTGTCTGAATATCAATTATCAAATATACCAATCTAATTTGGATTAAGATTCCAAAATCTCTCAATATATCATAATTACCCTCTATCGTCTAGTACACGGCCCAGTCTTTATTTTGAAAAAGTCTTGCAAGAGATGGCATCACTGGCAATTAGGTGTGACTTGCTTGATATGGGAAAGAGAAGAAGTCCCGCGCAAAGCCCCATTAATGCAAAACAAGTTGATTCATACATTTTTCAATTCCCAGAAGCTCTTAGCTACTCAGCTATTTGGGCTTTAATATAGTGTACTGGATAAACTCTATTAGCGTTGGTATAAGAGCCTTAGATGGGAATATTCATGGATAATGAATCTTTAGAATAAAGCAGCAAATAGATTGCTCTAGCAGGAAAAACATGTGGTGAGTGCTAGATGAAAACAAGCATATGAAGTTACAAAAGATCTTGGGGACCCCAAATAACTGCATAAAACTGGACTCAGGGAAAGAAGCTTTATAGCACAGAGGTTTGTCTAGGAAGAGTATAAAATATGTGCCGAGGATTAGATAATTTTGGGGAATGCTCTTTTCCTCTTGAATTTATGAAGTCTTTATGAATGATGTGTATATATTATACTTGATTGCAAGAAGGGAAAAAAAAGAACGGAGAAGCGATCTCTGAGGATATTGGATGTTGAAACTGAAGGTGAAAGGTAAGAACCAATATTAGGAGAGAAATCTATCTCTAACTAGTAGATTAGATGCTATGTGATGTATTTTGACTTTTGTTGACTCAGTAGTACTGTTATTCTAAGAAATCAATCAGAGCATTCTAATACCAGCAGTTTACATGAACTAGCATGTTAGTCTGAAGGCAAAAACATGACCATTCTTTTCTTTTCTAATTTTGTTCTTTTGCAGGTTGTGGGGGCCAATGGTGCTGAACAGACTGTCGTCAGTGGATCAATGGAGGTGCTGCGTCCCTGTTGGGCTGTTGCCACTTCTGGTGTTCCAGTGCGAGAACAGCTTTTCAATGCTTCTATTTGTCGTCATTCTCCATTTAACTTCTTCCAGCATGGTGAATTCTCCAGAGGATTTGGTCACACCTTTGATGCAAGTTCACTAGAGGTAGCAACACCTATTCTCATCCCCAGAAATGATGGCCATCGACATCGTAGGGGAAGCCATGGAGATGTTATATTCTTAACAAATCGTGGCGAGGTATTTTCTTAACTCAGGAACAAGAGTTTAGTTTTAACAGTAATGCACTATTGTTTCTTAACAGTGAGTAGTTCGAATCCTGAAAGAAATGAGTTCTCATGCTATGGGCGTGCTTAATGTCTTATCTTCCGTGAGATGCTTGGGCACATCCATTTTTATTCAGAAATGAGTAATCTTGCCATGGACATGCTTTTGCTTATCTTCCCTGAGTTGTTTGAGTACATCCATTTTTATTCAGTAATTGATTGCTTATTACTTTTCATCCTCTTTCAGGTAACATCATATTCACCGGGCTTGCATGGACATGGTGCTTTGTGGAATTGGCAGGTATTGACGGGTGCCACATGGTCAAATCTTCAATCGCCAGCAGGGATGATGGAAGCTGGTAGAGTAGTCCCAACCCTGAAGGCATTTCCTCTTCGTGTGCATGACAGTGAAGAATTGATCCTTGCAGCAGGAGACCAAGAAGCTGTAGTATTGTCTCCTGGAGGGAGTGTGTTGACTACTATTGACCTCCCTGCACCTCCCACTCATGCTTTGGTGTCCGAAGACTTTTCAAATGATGGATTGACTGATCTCATCCTTGTCACTTCAAGCGGAGTTTATGGTTTTGCTCAAACTAGGCAACCTGGTGCACTCTTCTTTAGCACACTCGTTGGCTGCCTTATAATTGTAATGGGAGTGCTCTTTGTCTCACAGTATCTGAATTCTACGAAGGGAAAACCTAGAGCTGCTTCTGGTCAATGGTGATAACTGAGACATACTGAGAGCTTATAGGGTGGCGTAAGCCATGATATCCCCAACTTCATGCAGAAAAAGAACGACAACAATGGGATTTCAGCCATATGCCTTGGGGAAGGGCTTCTGTTAAGGCCAAATGGACCCTCTTACAGAGAAAAAGATTTGGAACGGTGTGAACTTTTAGAGAGATTTTTTTCTTCGTATTGCTTATTCACTTATAGGATTGAGTTGTATATTACTGTTGTTGTGTATAAACTATTCCTACAGTTGGGGTTAGATTAAGGTAAGTTTTTCTGTCAACATTTAACCTTGATGCTGTTTTTCACTTACTCTCTCAAAATGTTACAAGGACGATCTCAAGGCACACAATACACATCTTGCTCAGATCTGTGCATTATCTACTGTTTATCTTTAGCATGTCTAGGCTGATTGATAGCAATATAGTTCCATTGCATAAAGTATTGATCTGTGAACAAACTCCAGTGTCGCATGCATAATTATTTTATCTGTTTGAACGGAAAGATGACGGTTCAATTTTTTTCTGGCGAAATATTTCAAAACATATGCAGGAATCCTTCTGTGCTTATGTAGTTGCCCTAGATAAGTGCTCTAACAGTGTCCAACACCTTACAAGGTTGAAAAGAACTTAATAATTATTGAATCACACTTATCATAGAAGGGTCTGAGCTAAGTTTGACAGTCAATAAAATTGGTGAGCAGTTCAACTAGACGACGATGCTTGGCAAAGTTGAAGTGTTTCGACTTTGGATTCAATGATTTTTCAAATCATCTTTGGTAATTTTTGGTTATTGAATCAAAAAGATTTTTCATAAAGAATGAACCATTAGGGATGATAACCATAGTTTACATAAACTCTCTCCACATTTCACAGATATACCATGCTTAAAATAATATACATTAGATTACCTTGGTGTAGACGTTAGACCTACATTAAAATTCTATATCAAACTATTTTTTTCTTTGCTACTAACATTTATATAGAGTCAAACATCCTTCTATAATAATGTTATTTGTCAAAAAATTTATCAAAATATTTTATTTGTTTGATATGTTTTATATAACCATGAGCGAAAAAAAATTAAAGAATAAATGCAACCCTCTTTACCAAATACATTACAAGAGAAGTTCCTTTTTTTTCTCCATTCCAATTATTCCCTTTAATACACTTACACTAGTAAGTAAACGTTTTATTTCAATGGCCAGAGTGAAAAGAGAACAAAAAGAATTATTGACTCCAACTTTTTTTGTACCAATTTTTCAAAGAACAATTCACTTTGACTTTCCTAGTTAGCATTAAATTGATCTGGTCTTTGACAAAGGAATAAGCCAATTTGTTAGGTCAAGATGGGTTAAAACAATGAGTCATAACCTAATTCCTCCGACTCTTACCAATTTTTTCTTTTTTGTTTAATAATTTGTTCAATTACGAGCAACAACAAAACCATTGCAATCTCACATGTAGGATCTGAAAAAAAAAAGAATGTATGAATACTTTACTCCTACCTTGACAAAATAGAAAAAAATTTCCTAATAGACCCTCATATGAAGGAGCGATGAAATTAATTTAATTATCAAATAAAATTAATTCTGTTTTATTATAAATATGTACCATATATCATACACAAATCTTTTTTGTTTAGATATTTTAGCTAGATGGATTGAGTTACTGAATAAGCAATTTAATAATCCACCCAAATTGATTTTTTAATCAAAGTAAAATATTATTTAAATCAATTCATCAAATTAACATGTTTTTTTCTTTTAAAATTTTACAAAACTAATATAAACATATTTCTCAGTTTAGTGTATATATATATATATTTCTGAGTAAATAATATGTGATAATTTTATTGCTCTCAATTTTTTCAAATTAATTCAAAAAAAGAATAAGCCTAGGACTAAAAGCTTGTCTAATAAGGAGTATATATGTACATAGGGTCATGTGAGTTCACTTTTTCCTCTACGTTTCTAGTCTGATACAGCCTATTGCTACCCCCTTTTTTTTATATAACCCTATCGGCCAGTACAACATACCCATCGGAATAGCTATACATACATATAAAGTTTTCCTGAAAATTATTACTCGAAGTCCGGCATTTAAAAAATATATAAGTTAACATCCACAAAAATTTAAGAAAATTATCTAATTCCTAATATTGCATGGCTCCTAAATTATTCCTAAATGTCGTAAAATTCACAACACAACTACTAGATCTACTCACCACATCATGACAAATTGTTCC
>JAOTQJ010000049.1:21199633-21220386 GCA_025642045.1 Solanum sejunctum | reverse complement strand
CCTAAATTATTCCTAAATGTCGTAAAATTCACAACACAACTACTAGATCTACTCACCACATCATGACAAATTGTTCCATAAAGTTTTTTTCAAAAATTATGACATGAAGTCTCGACACCTAAAAAATCTGTGGTCTAACATATACAAAACATTGAGAAAATCGCCAAATTTGTAGTATTCATGGCCCCTAAAATGCTCCTTGTAAAGTTTGCGATCTATTTTCCAAGTCGTTATGGAGGGTTCTGTGTATTTTGGGAACTTTGTTCATATACAGCAACGTTATTATTGCAAACTCTTCACATTCTCGTACATATGATTAATCCACATAAAAAAACAGTAGTCTCTTCTGAAATATGGGTCCTCCATGAAATCACCTAATTATAAATATGGTTCATCAAGAATATTTGGAAAAAACACAGACAATAGAATTTTCAGTCTGGCTAAGCTGCTGCATGTTCTTTTTTATTTCCTTTTGAAGAGTACACCATATATATGGTCATTTTATTTTATTTATTTTGGCAGCATCCAAATGACAATCATTCTTGTACTCAAGTGTTGAGAAACTTTAGGTTGACCCTATGGAATGGAGCTAGCTAGGGGACCACTCCATTATCTTGCATTGGGTTTGGAGATGATTCCTATATATATCTTTGGTTTTCTTTATACAGAATTAACCTAGTAATCCAGCTTTGTAAACAAAACAAAGCAATAACCTTAAAAGGAAAGATGCTACTCCTACAATACTTGATAAGAAATGCTAGTATATATAATCCTCCTCTTAACACCACAAAACCCTAATTATAAACTTCATTATGTTGTCGTGTTTTTCCATATTCGTTATACTAAAAGCCATTCTCCGAAATTTAGGTGTAACTCAAACTTAAAGTTAACTTGTGAGCGAAAATTTGCCCAAGTCATACTGAGGTAAATCTCTTTATGAACACGCCACCTCACGCTTAGGACTAGACATCTGCTTTGTTATCATGTAAAGAAAGAAATCTTGAGCATAACGTAATTCTACACTTTTTCATATTCTTCAGCAACCCGATGCACTAAATTAAACTCTTACCATATGCATAAGGGCCTGATCATAAGAACTAGCAAATTAATGTGAAAATTCTCAGATAGCTGTAAAAATGTCAAAATGATTAATCAGTTGCTAGAAAATATTAGTACTAGAAGAATTGAACGAACATTCTAAACCAAATTAGAAAACTATTTGTAGTCAAAGCAGTTTTTAGGTCCTTCCAATTATTCCAAGATTTATGTCTGGCTTCAAAATCATTGCAATTTCATTAAAGAACATACGTCACATAGATTGGCAACAAGTAGACCATTATACTAAAAGTTGAAGTGTCAGTCATGTTGACCTAACCAAAACAAATAAAAAGAAATAGTGGCAGACTATTTGACCAAATTGGCATCTCAAACATCTTTTTTTTTAAAAAAAAATAAAATATAATTTTTTTATTAATGAAAAAAGCATGTACAAAATAGAAATGGGTCCAACCCCAAATCAGAAAAATAAAACAAAATATAACTAGACCCAAACTCGGTCATAGTCCAAATAACACGTAATCTATGTATAAACAATTATCTGTAGGCATCTCAAACATCAATTTTCACAAGAGGACCTTATAAAATGTTTAATTCAACTAGGAAAATACATTCTCTACTTACAAGAAAAAAAATGAAAAATGCAAATTCTATATAAGTTGAAGTCTACATGCTAATCCTTTCCTTTATCTCTTTTTTTCATATAGCTTTCTTGAAATTGAATAGGCATGATAAGGGTCAAGCCTCCTTAGTAAATAAACTAAAACAGGTATTCTATAGAATAATTAGGTATCGTTAGGTTTTGCAAAAGATAGTAAATCAATAAATTTTAAAAGTGATTTTTAAAATTTAAAAAGCTAAGATATCTCAACTAATTATCTTGTTTAACTAAATTTAAACAACTAAACTACTTATCATTCTGATAATAAATCAAAAGCAATTTTATGAACAGGTATTGCTCCAAAAGAACTATAGTCATTTGGAACGCACGCTTTAATAATTCAATTGTCTGGCATGTTAAAGACAAACAACGGTCTGTCATTCTTTTTTCAATTTATCAAGTGAAAGTATTTGTTGCTAATTTATTTTACATTAATAATAATTATTATTAGCTCGTAAAAAAATAATTTTAAAAAAATGTGAGGGAAATTGCAGGAGAAACTTGCTTTTTATTTTTTGTTGCTCGAGGATTTCTTGAATCTGAGAAAAGTGTAAAATGTTTGTTGTTTTGTTGGAACCTTGATTTGTTCTATTTTATTCTCCAAGAAAATACTGTATGATCGAATCTAATTGTTCAAAATTTCCAGGGAAAGTAAACTTGTAATAATAGTTGTCAGTATAGGGAATGGGAAAATAGTTGCTCGTATCATATGATCCTCTTAATTCTTTCGGCTACCGCAATTCAAAATCGGACCACCAAGATTTATTATATGTTCCCCATTCGTTCATAATTTATATCTATTTAATAAATTTTTAAATATAAATACAAAAATTGAACTAAAGTTTACTGATTAGCGAGTACTACACTTGTAGTATAACTTACATGCAGCAAAATTTATTTTGTTTTTTTAAAAAGATTTAAACGGTATTGTGTTATTCCATCTATTGCCTTGAAATTTATGCTCATATTCTTTCATGTCATATCCAATAAACTCTATCAATTCAACCAACATTAAACTACTAATATTAGTTGAGGTACCATAGACAAAAAAATATCATATATGGTCTCATTTAAATTCCATAATGTAACTACTACTTTCATCATGACCTAGCACTATATATATATTCCAAAGTTACGAATTTACATGACCACCCTAGAAAAGGAAGGTTACACCTATTACTCGTTAGTTGAGTAAGAGTTTGAAAGAAAATTTAAATAGTTCTTATATAAGTGGTACCATCGATAGAATTTAGGTTGGATGTTTCAATTCTTTCACAATTACTTACTACAAGTTATTCGCTGTGGGGTTTACGTGTGGAACATAAGAACTCTAAAATTCTGAAAATTAATTCATGTGTTAAGTAATTAAACGCTCATCTTATTGATGGGAATTCAATTGATTTTTCACTTTATAATCCCCTTCTTCATTTCCATTTATCTGACCTACCCCTATAAAATATATACATATACTGCGCTATCGAGGACCCTAAATTGTAAAGTTCTCTATAGATTAGGCACTTGATCTACAAGCACATGCAATCACATTCCTAAGTTGAAATATTGAGTACTAACATGAGATGGTTCATGTAGACTATGGTCCAAAAATTGTACTCGAACAAAAAGTAAAGTCCATACTTGATATATCTAGACTAGACAAGGCCAATGCTGGACCAAACCAAAGAAATTTTTTTATACAAAAAGTTATTCAATGTTCTTATAATCTTAGTCTTAAAAAAAAGAATAGATCCCTCATGGATTTTGTTAATAAAAACATATAAACAATAGTAAAGACACTTCAAGAAATTTCATACAACAAGTTGACATAAATCATCAACCTTTTAATTAGAGGGAGTTTCAAATGCATTCATGCAGCAGTTAATAGAACTGGACCATAATTCATAAATACAAGTACTTAAAATCTTTAACTGATGTTATGACACTTCAATTGCAAATTGCAAACTTATTTATTTACAAATTCAAACCATAGCACTAAATGACAATTATATTATTGTCTGTTACATGTGTTATACATTTAAGTCTTGGGACATGTACATTTTTCATACTTTTACATCTTTTCTTATCTGAAAATTTGAAGAATATTGTTCATCTTCTTCTTTTTTTCCTTATTCTTTTTACTTCTCCCTACATGCTTCCAATTAATGTTCGTACCATTAAATAAACCTATCAAATAATTAAATCCTACAGAGAATTAATTTTTCCAGCTAAGAATACAGTTATTTTAGCTTATACATAAAAGCTCATTCAAATGGAGTGGTTAATAATCAATGTCTATGTATGTACACATACATTATTGTTTTATAAATTTGTACTCAGTCCATCTCATTTTAGTTGTTATTTACTCTCAAAATAGTTAAGAGAAAACTAATTATCTTTTTTCAACTTTATCACTAACATTAATAATTCTTGAATTAAAAGGTACATGTATAGATAAAAATTTAATAATAAAGGATGTATTAGTTAAACAATATTTCTAATTAATTTTTTCTTAAAGATTGTAACAAACCTTATCATGACAACTAAAATGAGAAAGGAAGAAACCAAACAGGCTGTAATAACTTTGTCTTCCAATCCATAAAGAAAATTAAAATTTAGTTCGAGTAATCTCCAATTAAGAGAAAGAGCTAACTATATATGCTACACCCTCTATCAAAATATATGTTATACTTTTTGCTCCCTTGACATTCAGATTATGAAAACTCAAACCAACATTATAAATGGATTATTTTTATCATATTTATATTAAAGGATTTGCAATTTATAATAGTTGTCATATAGTTTTTAAATATTCAAAATATAATTTAAAAATACTAAAATTGACTTACTCTAATTCAACTTTAAATATTAGTCAAATTGACTCTTAAAAGCAAAAAAATATATCACGTAAATTGAATGAAGAGAATTTGGTTTATATATAAAAGTTTCTATTTTATCTTTACTTGCACATAAATTCCACAACATATTCTAAAAGTCACTAATTCAAAAGTTTTCTTTTCCTTTTTTTTTGATGACCAGTGTAAACATAATATAACAAAATATATAATTGACTATCCCAAGATAAATTATCCTAAGATAAGTTATTCCATAATATGTATATGAGATAACTTATCCTATTAGTAAAGTATAAATAGTAGGATAAATAATCTAATACCTCCAATCAAACGTACCAAAAAATAATCTTACATTTTATCACGAGATTATTATACCTTGTACTCCATGCTAAACTACTCTAAAAAGAAATAGCAAAGATGCAACAGAAGAATCTGAACACTAACAGACTGAGAAGAACAAAAGAGGCCTTTCAATATAATTCAGATGAGATAGTAACAGGCAACAGCAGGTCAGAAAATTTGCAACCAAAGGGAAACAATTCAATTTATCTGTTGCACACAGTAACCACAGAAGTAGACATTGACAATGAAAAGAAAAAAACACCTTGATGCATCATGTTATAAATTCTTTTTCTCTCTCTTTACTTTTTGCCACATAATTAATTTTAATTTAATGCGCCTGCCAATGAGTTTAATCGGAACTGAACCAATCAAAAGCACCATTCTATTCCTTACATGCAAATCACATCGATCTCTTATATACACAAAAGCTAATTCAAGATACAACGGATATAACATAGCAACTAAAGAGAAACAAGACTCAGTTATCAATTAAATTCAAGACTCGTAGCTAGTATAAATTGGTAACCTATAAACTATAGAGCATCATAAATGAGTAATACGTAAAAATAACATGATAGTAATGTATGATATGTTTTGTAGTATATGTATTAAGTGAAACTCTTTACCATACACATTTGTTGAGAAGTAGAAAACCAAATGAAGTATTTTCTTGAGTGTCACTACATCTAAAAGTGCATTGCAAAGGACTGAGGATAAACAATATCTCATCACCATTAACTAATGAGGTCTCAAATTTCAGGACTTGTGGGAAACGCTTTTCTGTTCCAAGAATTCTTATATGTCATCTCACAAGTGGTAGAATGTATGCAGACCATACCACTACCTTATAAAAAAATAGAGGTTGTCTCCATACCACTACCTTATAAAAAAATAGAGGTTGTCTTCAGAAACCCTCACCTCAAAAAATCAAGCACAGAATTCTTATATGTTGCAAACCTAAATTAGTCGGAGTCTATAGTTGATAGTAAACGGCAGATAGAAAAAAGAAAAAATAGCATTTCAAAAGAAACATGCTTATGGAGAAGAAAAAGGTGCTATATATTCAAACCACAATTTATTTCGGACTCCCATTTTTATTTCATGAGAGTAACCTTGAAAACATGTCATTTGCAATTCAAACATCCAAAACGTACTAAACGAAAGTCAAACGAGAAAATAGTGGTAGCTTAAAACAAAAGCATAAAAATTAAACAAGAAGGCCAACATTTAAGCTCAAAAAGAGAGATCTTATAAGACATTCCAAGATAATTAATGAAAATAATTCAATTATATGCTTGAAATTAGAACTGAAAACTAAACATCATCCCCTCCATTCTTTGAATTTCCTCCTATTAACCTCTTCACCCATCCCTAGAAATTTTCAGCCTTAACGACTAGTACTAACATAACTGTATCTCATTACAGAGTAAAAAGTCAAATGTCAATTTTTTCGGTGTAGAAGAATATTGAAGCTCATCAAGATCTTGGAGGTGGAAAGAATTGCGTACCAGCCATCAAAGCGTTGAGTGGAGCTGGATAAAAAGAAGGATCGAGATAAGGCGAGGTTTCGGGTGCTGCAGCAGCACCGCCACCGCCACCGCCACCACCACCACTCGTAGCAGCTGATGTGGCGGTGCCTGCAGCCCCTATAAGGTTATGCTGGTGACTAGCACTTCCACCACCTGATGAGCTTTCACCAGCAGCCATGTACTGATTCTCCGGACCTTGATCGTATAGAATTCCCTTAAATACGTGACCGCCAATGTTTACAACAGTTTGATAAGCGAATTGATCCTCGGCATCGTCAACGGAGCTCATTCGAACGCAGTGAAATACGGCATTTGAGGTAACTTTGGCTGGAAAATTCCCAACTTCTAACCCTAACAACATCAAAAACAAAATTGGAATAAGTTTAATTTGGTAGAGAAGAATTTGCGTAAAATGTGGAAAAAAGAGAGGCATGTGGTTACACAGATATCAATAAATAAAGAGAGGAGAGAGAGAATAGCGTCTTCTTTGTCAGGATTACTGAAAAATAGTGATGAGAAGTTTGAAAGAGAAGAAAAAGCAAAAGCTGTGGTATTACTGTATGGAAGCTCGTTTTTTGTTTTTGTCTATCATGTACTCTCTCTATGTGAAACTAAAATTTGTTGTGCGAAACTTTTTTGAATTTTCATTTCGCTCTTGGTTTGTACGGGAGTTGAGCTTTTAGTTACCTTTATATGAAATTTGAGAGCGAAAGTATATATATTTGGTGTATAGAGTATGAAGGAAAGAGCAAAAAAATTTACCAGATGTACTGGAAGGTAATATCCGAGTGCAAACAAGAGAGGAAGCACTTGGATCCTCCCTTTGCCTTTTGGGGTTATCTCTGTGCTGCTGCTGCTGCTGTTGTTCTTCTTCTTGCTGTTGCTGTAAAGTAGAAAGCTGTTGTTGTCTTTCTCTCCTTTTAGCGGCTGGAACCCAAGTGCTTCTCACATGGGTTTGGCACTGAAAGCCTCGGCTCTTGCAACAAGTTCTACATCTCATGTGTTGACAATCTTTTTTGGCTTGATTACCACAATCCTGGCAGCTAATTCCCCCTCCCGCACTCCTCATCATCACCAAACCCGATCCTCCTACAGAAGGAGGATCGTGATCGGGCCGAGTCACAGGAGTAAATCCGCTGTGACTCGGCCCGATACCTAATCCGACAGCAGCTGTGGGATAAAGATCTTGAAGCGGATTGCGAATCTGGGGCTGGGAATTGCTAGTTTGCCATAGCTCGAAGCCTCTGTATGATGTGGGCAACTCTTGATGATCATTTCTGTACAAAAACCAATTACTTTCTGGAGCAATTTGAGTAGGAGGATTATTGGTGGTCTCCTGCTGGTCTTGGCTGCTGCTTCCTGCTCCACCACCTAGTGAAAAGAAGCCAGCCATTTTGTTTCCTCCTTTAAACCTTTTCCAAAATTCAATTGTGACTGACAATCCATAGCAGATCACGAACACTGGCTTTGATTATGACCCAAGAATGATATGGTTAGGTACCTCCCCCTTCACTTTTTCTTGATTTGTGAGTATAATAAGAGAAAAGAATAAAACTGAGTTTTTTTTTCTTTTCTTTTCTCAAAAAAAAAAAAGAGAGAGAGAGAGAAATACAGTTATTGTCTGTACTATATAAGCGCGTGACAGGAACAGTGAGTGGAAGAGAGGATTTGGCTAGATAAAAGTTGCAGCTTTTATGTTAAATTTTCTTGGACAGACAAAGGTGAGGAAGGGGGAAGACTTTTAGAGATAGAGATAAATCAAAAGAAAGAGAGGGAAGAAGTATAGTCCTTTGATATTAGCTTTTTAGGCTTGTATTATGTGGCTTGTGTTCTGGGAGCATTAAAGAGGTAGACTTACAACTCTCTGCAACGCCGCCATGGCTAAAAAAGCAGCAAACGTCTCTCTCTTTCTGTTCTGCAAAACTAATTTAACATCTCTCACTTAAAATCCATCGGTGCTTGTAAAGTGATTATGAATGGCTTTTTACTAATCTCACTTGTCTCCCTATCTTCATCCAATCCAGTGGTTCTCATTCCAATCTCTCCGCTCTCCTTTTGACACCTGTCAAATACTCACCACTTCCTTCCGTTCCCCTTAAACCTCCTCCTGCTTTATGTCCCTATCCACTTAATTGCCTGTTAATCAATACAAAACATTGTTTATCTTCTCCCTTCCTTATTTTTGGTTTCCTAATAACCATGCAACTATTACCATAACTTTTATACTTGTCCACTTGTCTTCTACGTTATTTTGGGATATTCAATAATATTTATTTAATTTATTAAATTAAAAGATAATTTTATACTTAATTTTTATTCTATTTTTAGTATTAATTGTAGTCATTTCACTATTATATTTTTAATATATTATATTTATCATATTCAAAGGATGATTTGATAAAAATTATTATATCATTTACTATTTCTTATTCCTTTGTGTCAAATTAATAGGAGTTAAGTAAAGATGAGTGGAGAGAGCACTTATTAAATTATTGTCGCTGCATATCAATCGATTTGATTCAATTTTAAAATTTATCAATTTAACTTATTTGTTGTTGGTTTGTAGATATTCTAAATCGTTATATAACCATTAACATATTAGCTTATCAATTATTAACCGTTATCAATTTGACTAACGGTTTAACCATGAAGATTTGACACAATTTTTTTTATTAAAATTAAAATTATGTAGAAATCAGATGGCAAACCAAATGAATCATACACAATATCTTTGTTCAATAGCAAACACGATCACATTGTAAAATAATGAGATTTTGACATAGTAAAATAAAAGTATGAAATTATGAAGGATTTTATATGTCAAATGGTACAAATATAATTATTTAATTTACTATCGAGTTATCCGTAACCCGTTAAGAAAAAATCTAAAACTGCTAAGTATCGATAACCGAATAATAAAAGAATAAAAATCATTATTGAAACAACTAAACCAATAATTTATTATCGATAAACCAATAACTTTTTATCAATTCGAATTATTAATTTTAGTTCAATTTTGAACAACCGTACTTATTACATTTTGAAGATTTGTCTCCAATTATTTATTTGGCCAATAATTTTGAACGCAAATTTTAAGCTCATAAGTTCCCAACTATTTTTGAGAAATCAGATTTAGATTAAAGTTTCAAAATATTTTTGATCATAAATTTTGAAAATAATATTTCATTTCTTTTCTCCCTCTTTTTTTTTTTTTTTTTTTGGTTGAGAAACATAAAACACGACTTGTACTCTTTGGTTTATAAGTTTTAACCCTATCAAAAATACACATAAGTTTAAGACAAATTTCGTTTTTTTTATAATAAACTAAAAAATACATTATTCTAAAATCATAACATGATATATCTACTAAGATAGTTCAATAAAAACTATTGTATTAATATTATAATGACTAACTATTACAATTTGTCAAATTATAATTAGTTATAAAGACTTAGCAATGCAATAATATAAATACTACCATAACAGTGACCTTTGTGGTCGGGTCTTTCAATGGATCCTGCTCATAGCGAAAGCTTTAGTGCTCTAGGCATGCCCCTTTTTGATCATGATCGATGGTGACTTGCTTTTTTTATTTTAATATAGTCTTCCCATGCATAAATAATTTCTTCACAACGCACCTGCATTTCCAGATTATATTATCGAAAAATGATACCTAGGAATTAATTTTGGAAAAGGTTTAAAATTTAAAAAGAAGTAAACAGCTAGGGAGAAAAAAAATAAATTTGTACAGAATAGAATTTTGCAACAATTTAAAATTCATTTTATCCTGATTTATATAATTTGAGATCCATTTGGTTTCACACCTAATGACATGGAGATTATATTGTAATAGATTGTTTATAATAATAATTTTGTATTAAGGTAATTAATAGAAAAAAAATTATTGTCATTCTATAATAATTTCTTACACTAAAAAAGTAATTTGATTCAAGATAGTCTAATTAATCTCTGTAAATAAATACATGAATTATTATTGTACGTTGTTATATCAATCTTCCCCATTTCATATTTATTAGAATTAATTGAACCACTTTAATTATGGCCTCGTTCTCATTTTTTCAAAATCCACATATACGAAATATATTATTATCCCTTAATGTTAAATTTTTATGTTCTCTTCTTAAAGAATTAATTTATTTCCTGCTTCTTTTTGTTGATCGGCCACATGCATTTCATTAATGTCATTAAACTTCTTTAAATTATATCTGTTCTAAAAAATAATCCATCATTTTCTGGTACAGCTCTTCTTGTGTTTAATTCCTACTTCTATCTTTTTCTTTTCGTCAACTTTTTTAAAGAAAAAATAATTGTAGAATTGAATTGAGGAGATTGTTATTGCTTTATTACACTAAGCTTGAAACATTACATTGGGTATAAGTTTGAGATCATGCAATGAATAAATGCATAAATGCACCAGATCATTAATTTATTTTTTAAAAAAAAAAACTAAATTAGTTTTGTCACACACAAAAAAAAAATTAAAAATTCAACATAAGTCGCAAACATGTCTATTGGCAGTTTGCGACAATTGTTTTGTTACACCATTGAACATATCAGGCAGAATATTTTAGGATCTCCTAAATTTGACATAATTTATTAATGTAAATTTAAATTATTTTTAGTCCTTATTCACCTTCAATGTGTCATGAATAAAACATATCAACTTTAGAGGGATAAAAAGTAATTATGTAAATTTCGAATGAAATTTTTGTTTAAATATTTAACTGAAAACAAACAGACAAGGAGCTATGTGTCATGATAAAAAATAATGACACATTTATAATTAAAAATAGCTTGACTTTAAAAACACAATTTATTTTGTCTCAAAAAGAATCAAAATTATTTTGTCTTTAAAAAAATGTTATTTTTTCATAATTAATTAAAATTAATTTATTTTTAAATTTTTTTTAACCTTACTAACAAAATTTATAATCAAATAAATATCTAAAATTATCTTAAATCATAAATTTTACTAAAATGCTTTGCTAAAAAAATATGTAAAATAAAATAATATTATATAAATTGGAACATAGGGAGAGTTGTTAATGCACCAATTATACTTACTCTGTTACTCATCACAAACAAGCTCAAGCGTTGTCAGTGAGCACTTTTTCATTTATAATCAACGATTTTGAATTTTAATCTTTTTTTATAAGAAGTCGTCATTGTTAGAGATAATTGTATATTTTTATTTTAATATAAATTGTTTTGATATAAATTTAAATTTAATAGAGATTTAATTTAAATATCGAAGATCAAGATCAAATGAGGATTAAAAAATAAATTAAAAATCAAGGCACTCAAGCATTCCATATTCCACGTCCTGTCTGAGTTGGAAATCTATATGGAGCTGCTATTAGTTATCCACAAATAACGAACTAGAATTGTCGTGGAGTGACTTCTCCATTTTTAATTAGAAGTTTGATTTCTTTTTTAGAAAATACTTTATTTTAATTATCAAATTTTTCAGCACAAATTCAAATTCAATCATGCTCCAAAGCAGGTACCGAACATCCGGGAAACCAAAGAGAAAAAAATTCTCCTCAAATGACATTGGTCTGCCGGCTCCAGTACGAGAATGACCTTGCGGTGAGGATGGGGTTGGTGATATTTCTCTTGATTCTTTGACCAACTACCCAAAGTAAACAATTAAAACTACAATAGAAAAAAGTTGCACTAATTATTTAGATTGAAGAATCGTAATTTTGCATTGATATGAAATGAGAGAATGATTTTATCGTCATTCGAGTCGAAAATCAGTATAACTTTCTTTCATTCGTTTTGTGAGAGACACACACAACACAGATAATAAGAATTAAAAAGGTCTTATAACTAGATACGTCGTTACCCTTTGATCCAAGTTATATTGTTGTGATCTTTATATGAGTAATGATTTTTAACCAAATAGTCTACTATAGTTATTATTAAATCTGTCCCAAAATATTTTTGTCATACAGTAGGACTTGTAATAATGTTCTCCACGTAACTAAACAGTTTGAAGGACCATACACTTAGGAGTAGTCACTAAATCAAAAAGGAACTTTATTTAATCGAGAAAAACACCTAAACCTATAGTTTTATTTGAGTAAGCAAACCTTCACTTAATAAACATATTGGATCAAGCGTTTACTATTATATCAAAAGTTATAGTTGATTTCAAAGACGTAACTTTATTTCTTAACTAAGTTCATGTTCGATCATGACTTCAACCTACGCTACCCCAACTCCCCGATGGGTCTTGCCATAGGCAGGATATTGGCATTATCCAACAATCCTCCTCCCAACACCTACCTCATGCAGCATGTTGATCATAGGAATCAAACCCGTGACCTTTGCTTTAATACAACTTGTTAGGATCAATCATTTATCATTATGCCAAAACCTATATCCGATAGCAATGGCACAATTTTAGTTCTTAATCAAGTTTACCATACAAGTGTCATGTTCAATCATGACTTCGATCCGAGCTATCCCAGCCCCCTCATGGGCCTTGCCATACATAGAATATTGGCATTGCCCAACAAAACACCTAATATAATTCTTAGATTGATTTATCTAGGACTAAAAATGGTGCAATAGTGAGAAATAAACAGTGTAGTATAGAGATGGTTCCATCAATGTTCTTCTTTTCCCCCCTATTTCCGGAGACACTTTCAAATTTTAATAATTATTGTTTTCACGAGTGACCTTGAGGGGACCATTTTTATTATGTAGCACAATTTTTACTAGTGAGTTTCATTACTCCATATCTTTATCAATGTCCAACAATACTATTATAGCTTCGAATTTTCACGCGTTTGTGGTTTAAATTTGTTGATTCATCTAAAGAGTATAATAAATGCTAATAAGTATATATATGCAACAAGAAAAAAATAAAATGTTACTAGGTAGATTTATCTAAATAAGACATGAAATATGGTTCCCAAAATTAATTATTTAACTTTGAAGAAATGTGCTTTCTTTATTACAGTAGCTTTCAGTAGGTTGGTATTTAGTTATTTTCAAGTTCATGCTGTTTCTTCAACTATATCCCATTATTTGTCGTTGGAAGGTAAGATTTTATATCCCCTTCGATGTAATTTAAATTTTCAATCCTTTCACCATCATGAAGGCGAAAGCATGAGTGGATGGATTATTATCAAAAACAAAGTATATAGTAACAGTTCCTTAGGCATTTTTTGAAAGGGATGCGGGTTGACTAGTACAGTGACAGCATCTAGGAATTTTCATATTTTCTTTACCACGTACTATTCAAATTATGTTAAATGTGAATCTGTGATTAAAAAAAACAAGAGAATCTCCACAGCGCCCCCCACCCCAATAATTTGTTTTGGTTAGAATTCACCTTAAAAAAAAGAATGCATCGAATTATTGGACCCTCCTCCCATTCATTCTAATTTTTATTAGATTGGAATAGTATCTAAAGATATTTGCATATCGCTAGTTGTTCCTGGATTCCTAAGAATTGATTGGAATCAATATCATCTACTAAATTATTTATTTATTTGGGTGCAGTTTTAATCTTTTACATTTATCAAAAAATGAAAATTTTTGATAATTTTCAGTTTTCGTTACATTTCATCATCTTTTTGTCTGGTATAATTTTTTATGAGATGTCGCAGAAACTTTCTGACGTTTTTTTGTTTTTTCTTAAAATCTAACCACTAGTCTCATTAAAATGCGAACCATTAACAAACTTAAATTACCGTAAGTGTCAAGGGACATTTTTGTCCTTTTCCCCTAATTAAGTTCTTTTTCTGGATGTGGAGTATGGCAAATAGATATTCCTTTTAGTCTACTTAAAAAAATGATTCATTTTTTTGACAAAAAATTTATTTTATTTTTTCACATAACATATTTTTTAATTTAAATTCACGTTATATATGATTTATTTATTGAGTAGTAATAATTTTAACATTCTCAAAATTCAAACATAAAATTTTTAATTAAGAATTAGAAAAATCTCATACATCGATAATTCGGAGGAGGCTTCTCTCCATTTTCTTTTTCGCTATTTTTCAAAATTTCTATCTTGATGACTGACACATGACATAAGTTAGATTTTTAATGATTAAGATTTAATTAACTTATATCATTAAATGGAGAAAGAAGAAAACTATCAATTAAATTTTAACTATTAAAAATTTAACTGATATATCAGCTTTAAAATAGGAACTTAGAGAAGATGAAGACAAAGAAAATGAAGAGGAGCGTTATCCCGATAATCCCACATTATATTTATATTCCTTGTAAGTGCTAGTTTTAATAATAATTTCCCTTATGAGAAGTGATATTCCTTCATTCGACACTTGCACGCTTTCTTCACTTTTATTCTCTTCTTATACTTGAATTGAACCTCTCTTTGTTGTGACAGATTGATGTCTTGCTTCCTCTAATTTCCATATATTCCTCGTTTTCTTTGTCAACCATACAGTCTTATTAAATCATAAAACCTACCAATTATTAGCCTATTTAATATTTTATTCCACAGATTATTTATTATATTTTTTTCTTTCAAGTTTTTAAGAAATACTCCCTCTGATCCCTTTACATGTTACCTTTTATGATGATATTTGTATTAAGAAAAAAATGATCTTACTATTTTTTCCTTATTTAATATATATTAATTATTTTTTTAGTTCTTTAGTTGATCAAGTATATCTTTTCAAAGGACAAGAAAATTTAGATTATTTTACCCTTATTATATATATACATATATATAATTATGTGAATATTTAATCTATTTAATTATGTGATATCATCTTATAATTGAGATATTATTGTCAAGAGCAATAACAACTAAGAATTAAATCTGGGGGGCGGGGGGAGGACTAGTTAATTTTATCTTAAAATAACACATAATTTGAGATCACGATAGATAATTTAAGACTAAAAAGGGACAAATATAAGGAGTTGATTTTAAGTTATTACGGTAAACGACAAAGATGAATTGACTGCCTCTTTGAATAGTAACTAAGAATTTCGTGTAAACTAGAACTAATAGGGTATTTGTATTTTAATCAAGAAAAGAGTTTAGATTAGAAAGGAGAATTTGTCTTAAAATGTCGATATTACACCACGCAAGTTAAATAATAATTTTGGAATATTACCTAATATGATCAAGGAAGGGTCAAATATAACATTATATTGTATAAAGTTGGTTAGTACTACTCTAAATAAATACCTTTTTATTGTATAATGATTTTTTCTCATTTTCAAATAAGAGAAAAAATACCATCTTTTGTAATTTTAGGGTAGCTTATGAATACTAAAATTTAATTCTCGATAATAAGTAAATATATATGTTTTTAGATGTCAGATAGAATTAAAAATAAAAATGAAATCTTTCTAATAATATAAATTGTTAAATGAAATGAAAACATAATTTCACCTAATATGAAAATATAAAGAGGTCCAGAGTTCAAATCTTATGTTATTCATTACTAAAAAGAATATTCAAATGTTTTTGGCTTAAAAAATTAAAAATAAATAAAATATTTATAGAGATTTCAAATAAGTGTGGAAATTTGAAATTAATTAATTCTTAATAGCCATGTGTAAGATAGTAGTTAGTTGGTAATAGGAGAGAATCTAAATAGAAGTTGGGTCAGCTTTTGCCATGTGATTGTTAATCCAAAAGATCCAAAAGCCATTAAAAAAATTATTTATTTAGTTTCTAATAACTTTTAACTGTGTTAGAAAATTAGCGTGCATTTGGGTATGAAAATATTTTCCTCCTTTATTTGAAATTATTGAAGTTAGAGATGTTGTGTTTGATTATATTTTTTTGATAAATATTTAAATTTTAAATTATTTTTTAAAAAATATAAAATATTATTTTAATGGGGATATTTTATAAATAAAAAATTTAGGATAAATTTGAAAAAAAAAATTGTAAAGGTGAAAGTGAAAACGTGTCTTTGGGTGTCTTTTAAATTTTGAATATAATTTTAAATTGTATTTGGAAATTTTATGACAATAAATTGATATTCAAATAAAGAGAAAAAATTCAGAAAAAAGTGAAAAACTCTCATAGTCAGAAGTAATATTTGACCGTCAAAATTTAAAATTTAATTTGAATTTAATCTGTAGTAGCTACCTGTTTTTCACTTTTGAAATGGTACTTAGGTATATTCAAGCATGAATATATATATTTTTTTTTTTGGAAAAAGTATAATCAAATACCACTTTATCTTTAATTTCAACTCCATAAATTTTAAATAAAATAAAATAAATATAAAGCATAGCCAAATACCCCCCACCTTCAATTTCAACTCTATAAATCTCAAATAAAATGAAAACATATATATATAATTCATGGGCAAATAATTAGTGCAGCTAATTAATATTAAATTATAAGGAATAAGGATATGGTTCCTTTTAATCAATGCAAATTGCAATATACGTCTTTAAATAATTGTTTTACGTGCCTCTATAAATAATTGTTGATATGGAATATATTTTCATGCTTAGTGCCAACTTTCAATTCTTTTAAATGATTTTGGACCCTTTCTTTATTTTAAGTAGGCAATTGTTATTTCATCCAAGCTAGAGTATTATTGGTGATCCCCTAAATATAAAACAAAAGAGTAGCCTTTGTAATAGATTGCTACTTAACATTATATATACGTTTAAATAGTTGGTGCTTCTGCGTACTAACTGTCAATAATTTTACTAATAATATAATAAAGGGCCAATCCTAATTCATAAACAATATCGAAAAGGGGAAAAAAGATTGCAAAAGAAATGACGACTGTTATTTGAACATACAATTTTTTTGTTTGTTTGTATAAACGTTTTGTGTATAATTAGTCTATTCTTGGTTGATCAATAATAAATAACTGTACTTTTCGATAAATTATAAGGCACTACTTTGATGTAACATAAAAAGAGACACACATATATATATATATATGGAATACTAGTTTTAAAATTGAAAACTAATATTCCATATTTATAAGTTTAAGAAATGAGAAGTGAAGTGACAATATTAATTAGTCTATTCAACATAACAAACGCTATATGATATTCCTAAGGTACTTCATTTGTCCAAATCTGGATTGAAACCAAATATAATAGAAATAACAGAAATGGAAAAATAAATATTTAAATAACTAGTAACGATTATTAAGTATAAATGAATTACTGTAAAATGAACATGCTACTGATCAGTAAGGGATCTCTAATATCATAATAAAAATGGGAAATTTTTATAAATAGAGCTATTAGCGTCATTTTGGCAAAATACAGTCATAGTAAAATATGTTGTATTTGCGCACATATAAAATCTAATTCTAAGTTAAATCGCGCAAATACAACATATGATTGTAACTGCGTGTGTATATATGGATAGCCAATTGGATCCAAAGTATTATTTCTAAATTCTATTTGCCGATCACTGGTTAGCGGTCAACTACTATGTGTGGCCATCTCTGGTGAAGCAACATCGACTTTTCAGCGGAAAACTGAAACGTCAACGAATGGTGAGGTTATAGTGGACAGTGACGATTAGAATTTTTAGATACATGTATGTATATTAAGAAAATTAAATTAGGTGTATCGTCTAATTTTTCTTCAAAAAGATCAACTAAAGTCTCATGATTTGATCGGTCAAATAGTATTGTAATAATTTTGAATGCGACACTTAAAAGGTAAATGCTCAGAATAGCAGCCCCTACCATGCTTTGTCACATCTCAATTACAATCAAGCTCAAAATTTTAAAGTCAGGTGAATTTAAATCGATGGATTAATTCAAATAAAATATATATAATTCCAAACTTAAAATTTATCCTAAATCCGTCTTTATCTCTGACTCCATTTCCCTTCTTGGACCATCCTCCACAAGTTAAAACACTAGCCCTAAGTCTGTACTGTAGCTATCGAAACTTCTAAAAATCTGTCTATATTAATATTTTTTGCCAATTTTATAAAAAAGTTTGATAGCTACCGATCTTAAAGTTCTTGAGAAACTAATATGTGGTAAATGGTCAAATGCAATAAAACATCCTATCACGAACTTTTTTGATGTAATTATCAAACTTTTTAGATTTGAATAGTAATTACTAGAACCACAAAACTCTTGCTCGTTACTTTTGCACCGTTTTCTCAATATTAGTCAAAACCACTAATTTGTGGTCCACTAATTAAATAAGTAGTTGACTTAAAAACACATGTAGGTGTGGAGTTCATTAGGTCAGAGTCCCTCAAGGTTTTTTCTTTTTTCTGCTAGGTATTTGATATTCACATCAGATTATATTTAAATTTGTACTGTGTAAGGCTCTATCTGGGGGAAAACACTCTATACAAAAGATTTTTTCATTCTCATGACTCAAACCCGAGACTTATGATTAAGAGAGGAACAACCTCATCCAGATCTACTGCACTACATTCTTTAATGATCCCTCACGTCATTTTATTTTGTGTGTACATATATAAAATCTAATATATTGTCCATAAGTTATTCTGTGGACCTTTTTAATTGCCTTTATGCTTAAAAGTAGCAATAGTGGTACACTAGATGAATTTAGCAAATGTTATTACGAGATGTGTCATACAAATTGTGTTGGTCAATTTTTATCATTCCCTAGCTCCTTTTTCTTTTCCTAAGTCTCTCCTTGTGCCACAGAGAAAGGTAACGAATATATGGAGTTATAGACTATGATTCCAACGAATTGCAATAGTTAACAATTAGTGATAACAATGAATATATGTATACAAATATATCTTATCCCTTCGATCTTGATCTATTAATTAAATATGCTCGAATTATAATTGCCATGTATATTATTTAAAAAATGCTGTCAATAATGCTAAGAAGCCCATATGAATTTAAAACAATAGTGTAGTTAGCGTTGGCACTATATGTTTGCAAAGATTATCTACATATCCCTAAAAGCGTTATTCTCTTTAATATAAAAACTAAAAAGTTCTTACGGTGAAGAAATTGAGAATTAAAGACCTTTTCCCAAAAGTGTGTGATTGACAATTGAAATTTCCAATAAATTCTTTTTGAAACAAGTGTCAGCTTAACTTATTAGTGCATCTGTTTATTTTTATTTATTTGTATTTTATTTATTAAGGTTGAATTATATAAATTTTGATTATTATTTTAAAATATTTTTTAATTATATTAGTATGGGAAAGAGTACAACTTATAGCATTTTTCGTATAATTTTTGACCATCTAAATTTTAAATTCTAAAATCTAAAGTTTAAATTTCTAAATATTAAATTTAACTATTCTAATTTAATTTTAAAATTTAATCAAGTTAATCTCGTAAAATAAAAAAATATCAAGTAAAAGTAAAAAAGAAGGAGTAGTATGATAAGTCTCGCTCCCATTTTAATTTTTATAATTTTTATTTTGAGTTAAATTATATAAATTTTTACTGACATTTAAATTTCTATTTTTATTATATTAATATAAAAAATTGCATCAATAATACTTTTTCTATAGTTTTTTAATACCTAAATGTCTATTTTAAAATATTAAATTAATTAAATATAATTTAATTATAGAAAACAATCAAATTAATTTTTGAAAATCATAACATGATAACTAAAATAAAATGGAGAAAGTAGCATAAATATCGTATCAATGTTGGGACTAATTACTTATTATCATATAAAAAATTATAGGTAGTATTTAATAGGGAAGAATTTAAATTTTCGAAAATTATAGAAGTTGTACAATTTTTGTGAAATAATATGAATTATTTTTCGATATGCTAACATAGAAAAGTATTCTAGAGCCTCGAATGATCGGACGTTGTCTGGCATTTCTCGAGCCGTGCGTGCATTTCTTCACAACACCTCTTTCCCCCTTTTCTTTCTCCACCTTTCATTTTTATGTCCTTTAAAAAGATAATCCTATAATTTAAAGAAATAGTTGACTATTGAACCCTTCATTTAAGTATCTATTTAATACTGTAATTTGAGATGTTTGAAATTTTCAAAAATAATTATTGCTAAATGATAAAATGATAAGTATTTTGAGATAGATATTATTTATAGCTAAAGACGAGCTAGAAGTATTTTGAGATGGTGAGAATATATGTTACGTACTAATTTTCTTTTTTTGTGTGTGTGCATTTTCATGATAATATCTCATGCGTTAAAATAAATCTTTAAAATAATTTCTTTTTGTGAATTTTTCTTTTTATTATATTTTAAAATAGAATTTTCATTTTAAGTTTATTAAAATTAAAAATAAATTTATAAAAAATCAAAATATAAAAAATATAATTAAGAATTAGTCAATAAAAATTATATTATATAATGTCATTTTTTAATAGA
>JAOTQJ010000049.1:21178140-21191675 GCA_025642045.1 Solanum sejunctum | reverse complement strand
GATAGATATTATAGTTAATGTATAAATATATTTTATATCTAAGTATACAACACGTTTAGTAATACTGACAAATATAAGAACGAATTTCACACTACCAAAATTATTTAAGATATATCATCGTTCATAATATGTGAAACTAGTAAAATATAATCATTAATATGTTACGATAAGTTATTAATAGTGATTTTTTACTGTCTATGAGTTAGTCCAATTTCGATGCATCGTACTAGTGAATACAATTAGTATTAGTTCTTGGATCGAAGTAAATCAATTAACGGATTTGCAAAAATATATGTGTTACTCCTTCTGATCTATTTTATGTGACATTTTTTTTAAGTCTATTTTTAAACTTTATCTTATTGTAGTTAGAAATAATTTGACTTTAAGATTTATTTTTTGCCCTTAATGAAATGAATCACAATTACACAAATATCTAAGTATTGCTTTATATCACAAGTTTTAAAAGTCTTCGTTTTTTTAAAAAATTGTATCAAGTCATAATCACAGGATGAAAGGAGTAATTTTTTCTTTTTTAATTAATCAATAATATATTAACTTGAAACTACTTATGTAATTTTTAATGAATTGATTTATACTCATATAAATATTTTTATTTTATTTTTAAATAATAAGTTATTTCAAATATTTTTATTTTATTTTTAAATTTTATGTTTAATTATAAATATTTTATATAAATTAAAACGGAAGGAATATACGAAGAAAGAAAACATGAGAAATGATTTGGGAAGCAAGTTGGTTGGAATTTGGGAGAACAATTTAGAGAAAAAGATTGATGATAATTGATAATAAAACCTCAGCCATATGTGTTGACAAAAAGAACCGACCATACCGTTGGATCAGAATCATCATATAAAAATCATACTTGTAGCTAATTAATCATCATCATATATTATATATATGCAAAAATAGGAGTATATATTTATTGTGGATGTCCAAATCATATACTATATAAATGTTAGTATACTTTTAATTAATTATAAGGGACCCATGAAAAATATAACATTCGATCTGCTGTCACCTTCTTGTGCATGTGGCGGGGCCTCTCTATTTTGTTTTGTTTGATAGCCATTATTAATATTTGTTTTTTATTATTCATTTTTTATTTTAGAAGCAAAACAAATAATCCTATATATATATTCCACTACAAATATATTAGGGTTTTCCCATTTAGAAAGCACCCTAATTATTGTACTGGCAGTTAGCTGACAGTCTTCTCACTTTGGAACTACTCACGTGAGAGCACCCCTAACCTCAAAATAATAAAAATATATTGTACAACTTTTTCATCATTCCCACTTGCTAAACCAAACATATGTAATTAAACTTTATGTTAAGTATATATTATGGTTCTAATTTGCTTACTTTATAATGTCGTCGTCATGAGAGACAGTATGCATTACCAACCTACAGCAGATTATTTTAATCTTTTCTTTCATTAATAATTCGCTCTAAACAATAAGTAATAATAACCAAGCGTGGGATGGTCCAAAATTTTAAGAAAAAAATCATTTGTGTTTGCTTACTTATGTTTTTTGATATAATTATGAATAAATAGTGGAAGACATGTGGGTGAAACACAAAAATACTTCCTCTCTTTTGTCTCAATTTCCACTTTTGTTTGGATGATTATTATGTATTGTTTTATCATGAATTGTATTATTTTATAATATATTATATTATGTTATATTATTTTAATTAATATAATATTTAGATAAATTATATTATTATTTATCATCACATAAAGTTATATATTAATAATTCAAATGATAAATCTTCAAAAAATTCTAGGGTATATGGTATAATATAACTACTATAAAAAGATAAGATAAATGATAAAATAGAATTATTAAATAATAAATAAAGTCAAAAAAATAAGAAGAAAATATTAAAGTAATGACGTAACCACACCAAATCAGCCATTACCAATATGGGTCTTTTAGTCGTTTATTTTTGCTACCTTTTTTTTGTCTCAATTTATATGACACTTTTTTATTTTTAGTTTATCTCAAGAACAATATCATTGAATAATTAAAAATAATTTAACTTTAAAAATTTTATTTTATCCTTCGTAAATAATTTATAGTCATATAAGTATCTAAGAATTGTCTTACAACTCAAATTTTTTTAAAAAATATTATTTGTTAAATATTTTATCGAAGGGAGCGTATATAAGTTAGTCCAGCTTCCTCTTTAGCTTTTATTATTATTATATTATAGTTTTTATTATTATGTTGCCTCCACTTTAGGTTGAAGTACATAAAAGGGTCATAAAAAAAATTAGGCAAGGAAGAGTACTAATGCATATGAGTGACACTGGAGAGTATTGCTCGATCATTCTTTCTCTAATTTTGTCCATTTTTTCCAAAATTACAGGCTTGATTGGTGCATCCGTATTTATTCTCAATTGACTTTAAAAGGGAAATTATTATTTTTAAAGAAAGATGAAACGAATTCAATCAATCTCGGATGGAGCCCAAGATTTACTATTTTTTGACTTTGGGTATGATGTAATAAAGCAAAATGGTTCTTTAAACTGCCTGCACTTCTTTCAATTGTGAAGTAGCAATTAGTTAATGCAATCTTCGACGCTCATCATGGGTCATCCGAAAACAATCGCGTTATGTTTTTAAACATAGGGTCAGATTGCGTACATCCGATCCTCTTTACCCCGCAATGGACAGAAATCTTTGAGACATTGAGATAATATTATTGTTGAAAGACAGATGAAACAAATTTAAGTACGTACATGTGTTATGAATTTCAGAGGAGATAGAGATTCTTTGTGTGTTGCTCAATTTGATGTTCAAACAAGTACACAAGATTAGACTTGTCCACAACAAATATATTTCAAGAATTACAGATTAGACACATTGGACTATTCACTGTGTTACTGGGACATACCATGAAAAAAAAAACTTTATTCATATTGGATTGACAGATGTGAAATATGACTATCTACAAAATTATTCAATGGTTCCATGTGTAAACAGCGGCACGGTCAGTATTTTCGTCAAGGGTGAATGATTTTTGTATCAAAGATGTTTAACAATTGATATATATATATATATATATATATCAAAATATTTATATTTAACCTATATATTCAAAAAAAAATTCGATGAGGATGTTTATCTGACCACCCTTGAGTGTGAATATAGCTCCGCTCCTATGTGTAAATAAGTCTGGCAAACGAAGACTTGAAATTTTCACGAGCATTTACGACTTTGGCTATCTACAAGCTAGCCTACATGATAATTGAAGAGGCTTTGGCTGCCTAACTTCTTTTGTGACGGTGAATTACATAAATACAAACAAATTTTATTTTCTGAGTAAGTAGAGAATTCAATTAATGTCGGAGGGAACATAAAAAACACTATTGATTTTCATATGTTGATGGAAAAAGAAAAGAAAATTTATATGTGTTGAGTTGCAGTTTTATGCACTAACATGCGGCTTACGTCAGATGAATCATAATTATAAGTAAATATCTTTGGTATAAGTATTAGTAACATAAATAATAACAAAAAATAAGTGAATTGAAAAAGCGTAAAGAAGTCGAAAGCGCTAGGAGTTTTGTCTAAGATTTATTATGGGACACAGAAAGATCCAGCAGATAAGCGGAAGAGTTGGATCTGGCCCAGTTATTTCCATCACAACAAGTCAACAACATCCTTTTGTCTTACCATTTTTGGGCCTGGGCCCTGCTTTAGACTACCCACTTTAGGAAAGGAAATTGATTGAACCAAAATACAAATTGGAAAATTGATCAGCCCCTCTTTTTTCTGAGATGATCTACTTCTTTTTCGTTTTAGATTCTGTAATTATGACATCCTAAAGGTAAACAAAAATATATTTGTCCTTTCATATTTCAAATCAAAACTCAATGAAGAATCTCCCATTAAAACTTCTTGAATTATGTTGTAAATACTTTTACATTTTCAGGCGTTAGTTATAACATGATATTACTTCATTTTCTTCAGGTTACTGCATCATGCTAGATTCGGAGAGACTGAGAGTTTCTAAAATACCAGCGCAGTTTAACAAAATTATTAAGTTGTCTTATCAGATTGCTATGAAGAAGAGGCCATAGCAAAAATTAGTGTCACTTGAAATAATATGCGGCAAAATTTGTTAACTTGAAGGAGGAGGTTCATTTTTGTAAATTATACAAAAATTATCGAATTCAGATACAGCATTTTAAAAATTTTGTATATCCATCTCTACTTCAAAATAACTTCATATATGCAAAGTGGTCTGGTTTGCGTGATTTGACGGCAATCTTGGGCCATACTTCACCTGGAACTACAACTACAAATTCAAATTCCAATGTCCCCTTATTTATCTTTTCCAAATAGGAGTTCTTAACAGAAATAACAAAATATATACAAATTTGTAAAAAGTAATTTCCTTTGACGTTGAAAGCGGTAAATGATTGCTGCCAGCATCAACGAAAATTATTCTGATTACTTTTTTATAAATTTTAAGCTGTTTAGTATTATTGTTGGTTGAAAAAAATTAAACGAGTGTAACATGTTGTTTCCATTCCCTACTCTGTTGGATCATTGATAACCAGCTTGGACTATTTCTCTCTTTCTTTGGGTTTCATCGACCTCCACAAAATAAACTGAATCCTCTCATCTTATTTTTCCACTTATTCCTTTAGGCTTCAACATAACAAAGGCAGATAAAGTTATTTTTTTTTTAAAAAAACCAAAACATGCCAACAACAAGAGCTCGTTTGGGGAGAAGAGCATCCTCTTCTTCCTATTCATCAACTATTACTACTATCGTTTTTGTGTCATTATGTGTATTGGGGGTATGGCTTCTTACCTCCAACTCTGTTAGTCCTCCAAAATCCACCACTCGAACATCGACCGATTCTACTTCTTCTTCTATTACTTCAACTATTATAAATGCCCACAAGACCATTTCTAACATTGCAAAAACGCCTCCTGTTTTCAAGGACACACAAGGAGACCTTCCAGATGATGCCCTGAAAACGGGTGATGCTAACCACCCTCAGGATACTAACGAAATTGACAAGTTACAGACAGATGTCTCAACAGAGCTTACGAAGGATTCTGGAGGTGAAGGAGACGCTTTAAATGCGAATGTTGATCAATCATTGCAAAGTAATGAACCAGCGGATGAGAAGAAAAATGTGAATCCAGTTGTGGCAGACAACTCTCAGGGATTGCGAGGAACTGAATCTGGTGAAGAGCAAGAGAAAAAATATGTGAATCCAGTTGTAGTAGACAACTCTCAGGGATTGCGTGGAACCGAATCTGGTGAAGAGCAAGAGAAGCAGAAAAAACTGGAGACACAAACGTCAGAGGAAAATTCCATTACTCACAGGGAAGAAGCTAATCAAATAACTGCAGGAAGCGGAAAGACAACTACCGGAAAAGAAAAGGCTGAAGAGGACGTTTCTTTGGATTCAGGAAATGATGCACATGGAATTGCAACAGATGACACGAAGAACATATTGTCAGATCACGAGCAACAAAAACGACTTGAGCAGCATCAACAACAGGAAGATGACCAAATGCAACAGAAACCATTACAAGAACCTACTCGAGGGGTAACACATAAAGATCAAATCAAACATGACGAAACACCTATAGTAAAAGATATTAAGATTCAAAATGATCACAAAGCTCCCATAAACTTAACTAACAACGTACCTGTTCAGAAGAATGAAAGTCACAAGGAAATCATTGTACCAAAAGAGTCTAAAGAATCAAAGGCGGCCTGGTCAACACAAGCTGATCAGTCAGTGAACCAGAAGGAAAGACGAACAGTTGGAAAAAATAACCAAGACAGCAGCGTCCCGGAGCAGAATTGGCAGCTATGCAAGGTGGAAGCCCTTGCAGATTACATACCATGTTTAGACAACGAAGAGGCAATAAAGAAGCTAAAAACAACAAAGCATTATGAACATCGTGAAAGACATTGTCCTCAGGAACCTCCTACTTGTCTTGTACCCTTGCCTCAGGGATACAAGAAACCAATTGAGTGGCCTAAAAGCAGAGATAAGGTAGCTGTTTATATAAACTACTTCCTAATATGGATTGGGAAAGTCTTACTCTTATGAGAATTTTTGTGTTTATCCAGATATGGTACCATAATGTGCCTCATACATTGTTAGCAGAGGTGAAGGGGCACCAAAACTGGGTGAAGGTTTCCGGTGAATTCCTAACTTTTCCAGGTGGAGGTACTCAGTTTATCCATGGCGCATTGCATTACCTGGATTTTGTACAAGAGGTATCTTATCCATTACCAAGGATTACAAAAACAACATCATAGAATGATCAAACCAAAAAGCAAAAGAACATTTTAAAACTAATTACTAGTAGATATTACATTTGACAAATCATTGATGCTGCTGATTTATGTCAATCAACTGGTTGTAGGCAGCTCCGGATATAGCATGGGGAAAGCGGACTAGAACAGTGTTAGATGTTGGCTGTGGAGTTGCTAGTTTTGGTGGTTATCTTTTCGAGAGAGATGTTCTTACAATGTCTTTTGCACCTAAAGATGAACACGAGGCACAAGTTCAATTCGCTCTGGAAAGGGGAATACCTGCAATATCTGCTGTGATGGGTACTCAGAGATTGCCATTTCCAAGTGGAGTTTTTGACCTTGTGCATTGTGCACGCTGCAGAGTCCCTTGGCATGAGGAAGGTGTTTCCTAGGCATTATATATTTAAAACTATTTGAACGTTCAAGTTATCATTTGGACTTTGCCTTTGATTGTGCATATGAATTCCATAATAAAGTTTAAATTTGCAATAAAGGTGGTGCCCTTCTCCTGGAACTGAATCGTGTCCTTCGCCCTGGAGGTTACTTTGCCTGGTCTGCAACTCCCGTCTACCAAACTCTTGAAGAAGATGTCGAGATATGGAAGGGTAAGATCCTAATCATTTCCATCCTTTAATGCTATTAGAGTAAAATTGACGCGTTTTTTTGCTTCCCCTTCTCCGGCTCTCTATAACCAGAAATGTCTAATTTGACGGTGGCCATGTGCTGGGAGCTTATAACCATAAAGAAGGACAAACTAAATTCTATTGGTGTTGCCATCTACCACAAGTCCGACACAAATGAATGCTATGATCAAAGAAAACAAAACAAACCTCCAATGTGTAAATCAGATGATGATCCTAATGCCGCCTGGTAAGCTCATTGTTCTCCGATCAAATTTTGTTTACTCAGTGAAATCTGCATGCCACTGCCATTTGCAATATCTACAAAGAATAAGACTGTAATTTCCATGTATTTATTTTTGAGAAATACTTACAAACTTTTAATGAGACTGGGAACATGACATGTGTTTCAGGTATGTCCCCTTCAATTCATGTATGCATAGGGTGCCAAGTAAAGAAACAGAGAGAGGATATCGGTGGCCTGAAGAGTGGCCTGAGCGACTGCAGACGCCTCCATACTGGCTAAACCGATCACAAGTTGGAATTTATGGGAAACCAGCGCCAGATGACTTTGCAGCAGATTTAGAACATTGGAAACGTTTGGTAAGCAAGGTGTATATGCACGGATTGGGAATTAGCTGGTCAAATGTAAGAAACGCCATGGACATGAGAGCAGTATATGGAGGGTAATTAACTTCTCTTTTCTTACCTGTGCTTATGCACCAAAAAGGAATACTAACAAAAGGCTTCTCATATCAATTAACAGGTTTGCTGCAGCACTTAGTGATCTCAAACTGTGGGTCATGAATGTGGTGAATGTCAATGCTCCAGATACACTTCCCATAATATATGAGCGTGGTCTTTTTGGGATTTATCATGATTGGTGCGAATCATTTAGTACATACCCAAGGACATACGATCTTCTACATGCTGATCATCTTTTCTCCCAGTTGAAGAGGAGGTATATAATACTAGTAGCTTATTTATGGAGTAGAACCATTGTAGCCAGTGGACTAACTAATGACTTTCATGTCGCATTTGTAGGTGCAAAACTGTTGCTGTAATGGCAGAGGTTGACAGAATAGTTAGACCAGGAGGCAACTTGATTGTTCGTGATGATTCTACTACAGCTCAGGAAGTAGAAAACTTACTCAGGTCTCTGCATTGGGAAATCCGGAAGACCATCTTCCAGAATCAAGTTGGAATACTAAGTGCACAGAAGACTTTCTGGCGGCCAAATACTTCTGCTGTACCCACCTGACTACACAATCTCAAATCATCTAAATCTGTCGCAAGCAAGTCTAACTTTGTAGCCTAAAGGTCTTCATGTACTACTGCCAGCAGGCAAAGAAGCTGCTGTCGTAGCTCTTGTCATTTATTAGTCAATTTATTAGTCAATTTTAGTTATTTTATTAGTATTATTTTTGATAGATAAAGAACGGAAAGTGCTGCAGGCAAATCCCGGTAGCTGTTGTTATTGATTAATAGCAACGTTAATATTTACACTTAGCATACAAATACATAATTACAATGACAGATGTGAAGTACACTATCTCTATCTCTTTATCAAGCATGTCCCCCAGCCCTTGTCATTTTTCTTTCTCCTCTCTGTCACTTCTAATTTTTGCTGTGTGGATTTTTTGTATTTTTTTTTGACTCGCTGACTTCATTTTTGTCCAAGACAACTACTTGACAAAGATAGATTAAAAGATACAAAAGAAAATTTTCTTTTAATAAGGATAGGTTAAAACTCTGACATAGTCAACCAGAGGCATGACTCATTCAGTCGATCATAGGACTTAATCTACCCTTACCAAATCATGCTATTAACATGTGAATGGATATGCAGCAGTGCAGAGCTCACGAAAAATGGCACTTAACGTTACTTACCAAATGCAACAGATCAGGCCCACTAGATATTTCTCTAGATGATTGAGTTAAAGGTCTCCTTATGTGCCAACCATGGCATCTCCTCATTCTTATGTCTCTATATACAATTTGGATCTACACAAGTTTTTCGTCATGCCATTTGCTCAGAAGATCTATCCACTGGTTCTAGAATTTAGGAGCACATAGAATTGCATACCAAATTTTGAAATTTGAAACATAACTGGAACAGGAGAAATTTCTCTAGTTCAACGCTTCTGCGTTATACCATTCCGTTTTACGTTTGTTCATTTGTAAACCTACTACCGCTGCACACTGAAAGTTATAGCAAGTAAAGGTCATAAGCTCTGGGATTACGTTCAGATCCCTTGTCCTTTGTCCAAATACCATATTTTCAGCATAAGAAACAAAACGAACAGCATATCAGCATACAAATTTTTAGCTTAGACCTGGACCTACCAAATTTGACTAAGCTCTCCATGAGCATATTGCAGCTTCAGAACTAAAGAAAAGATGTTTTAGTCTCTTGACTTCCAGTACTTCATTCTTTCTTAAGAAGACTTTGCAAATGCCCACTCTTGACAGCATTTTGGAGATCTAATAAGAAGCCAACAAGCAAATGAGAACAATCAAAAACAAGAAGAATCAAGAATTACAAGCTGAAAAAAAATATCAGGTCAGAGAACCGAATCGGACAACTGGAATCACAAAGCCTACCATCTGAACCACCAATATGCTTCCCATTCACAAACACTTGTGGGACAGTGCTGCGACCCACCAGATCTAGAAGGACATCTTGAATACGACCGCCATCATCTGTCGTAAGTTTGAAACAAATCCATAAACTTCCGTCGCTAGATGTGACAATCAATGTAGACCAACCAATAGTTCTTGGGAGGAAGAAACAGAAATAGACAATGAAATAGTCAATGAAAATTGTGTGTACTTCCACGAATAATTTTCAAGCACTTTATTTTTGTTTCTTTCTACAGGTTTCAGGGGAGGGGGTATAGACAATAAATTACCTCGAAGATCAAGCTCCACCACAAATGGTTGTTCTTGAAGTTCATTGAAGATGCGTTTGGCACGCTTGCAGTACCTATTTTTTTGAAAGATAATACAATTTAAACAATAGCATGAGAAGGAAAAACCTTCAAAAGATTAACATGCACTTAGAAAGACTTCGATTCTCAGACACAAGGTATTTTATGATTCTTCTTTCTTTTTATGGTCGAGAAAATATGTGTGATACAACAGAGGATTAAATAAAAGAAGGCATAGCATAAAAATGTGATGAGATACAGAGCCTCATTAAAGCCTATGATGCCTCAAATCCATCATCTTAAATTGTATTCATGGATATATATTATATCAAATCCAAGCAGCACAAAACATCATAACTTAAATGCTCAGCTATTACATAGGTTGGTTTCCCAATAGCTTCCTCCTTTGCCAAAAATGAAAGGTCTGGTTTTAAGACACTTTAGCCTCATAAGTATAATCAAACGAAGATGGCAAGGATGTTAAAGCTAAACTTCTTATTGTGTAGTGTGCTCTTCATATATGCATAGCAATTATTTTCAAATTATGATAATGAAGAGCAATAAAAATCACTTGATGTCCAAAAAAATTTGTCTACGGCTGCAACCACTTGATATGATACCACATTACAGTGGAGACAATATGGAATTGAGCAATTAAAAGAAAGAAAGCAACGTAAATGAGCTGAACGGGCCAAAATTAAGACTTAGTAAATCAGGCTGGAAGTAGTCGAGCTGTGATCAAAAACTCTTCTTGATTGTACACACAGGCACCTAGGTGAAGTAGGAGCCTTTAATATTCTGCATTGGGCACTTAATAATACCAACCACAGCTCTCGGAGGCTGCTACTTCAGTGATCATGTACCCCTTACCTACCTTGGCAACATATTTTTGTGCTTTATACAGGTTTTAGTCGATTAGTCGAGGTACATCTAACTAGCCCAACACCAGCAATATTGAGGGAAAAAGAAGTTGTTCGATAAAAAAACTAACCCCTAAAATTCTTAGTGATCACAAAATTAACAAAATAAAAGATAAAATGCGGCAGAAAGCAAATTAGTACAGTTAACAAGCAAAGCAGACCAGAAACCCTAGAAAGTAAAAAAAAATGAACTCTTTCATCCGCAAGCTTTGCAATATGCAACGAAAGTTTTAGTTTTGATCCTACAGAGATACTTACGGGCAATAGGATTTGGAAAAGATCGCGATCTTGTTAGAGTAGATTACATTTTGAACAAAAGCAGAAGGAGAACTAGAGGCTAGGGCTTCTGCTGGACCTTTCACTAACGCCATTACTCCAAATACAGTAAGCATCAGAAGAAGATTACGCTTGAAACAACCATTGACCTCCATTTTCTCCCTTTCTATTTCACTAACAGTGAACTGTTGAGTTTCGGACAGAAACGAGAGGAATAGGGGTTTTAATATCT
The DNA here is from genome assembly GCA_025642045.1 of Solanum sejunctum. Taxonomy (NCBI): domain Eukaryota; kingdom Viridiplantae; phylum Streptophyta; class Magnoliopsida; order Solanales; family Solanaceae; genus Solanum; species Solanum sejunctum. The sequence goes on along the minus strand of JAOTQJ010000049.1, from coordinate 21,180,373 downwards.
CAGCAGAAACCCGAAGATTGGTACTCCCAATTTTCTCCAAACGGTTACAGAACAGCGACGATTTTGGAGAGATGAGTGTTTTGGGAAAGGGGAACCGGAAACCGTATTGATTGTAACCTTGTCCAAAGCGCCGGTTTCCTAATTTGGTTAAACGGCCAACCGGGTTGATCTGCATCATGACGGAGGAGTTGACTGCTATATTTTCCCCCACAAAACCGAAAGCGACAACAGGTGATTAACTTTTGGACCGAAGTGCACATTTTACTATGGAAAAAGTCATAACATACTCTTAATTTGACCAGTTAAATCTGATAAAAGTGATTTATATATGTTTCTGTGCTATGTAAATGATTCAAATACAATTTTTTTGTTTAATGAAATTGAAAAAAATACTTAGTTCTTTTAAAAAGAATTCATGAAAAAATAAATTTTATTGACGTATATTTGATCATTTTCATATATGGATTTTAATTTTGTTTTTTTTTAATTTGGTGAATAATTTATATTTATTATGTTAGTCATCAAATTTATTTTTATTTATGAAAGATACCCTTTTTTAAAAATAAAATACAAAAAATAAATTAGTACAACATAGCCATAAAAAATTTGTGTTAAATACAGCAATAAGGAACAAAATTCACTTGTGAAGAAATAAACTTTGATTATCCAACTATTTCAGAAGGTGTACAAATGATATCCATCATCTTTATGTAATAATAGAAGGAATTATTTGATTTAAATATAAATTATAATTATTAAATATTTGATTTGTTACATGCAAAATAAGATATATTATATAAAATTTAAAAATAAATTACTTATTAACAAAAATATCTTTTTATGAATGTAAAAATTAATGTATAAAAAGAATTTAAAAAAATATATTTATCATTTACTAAAGTTATTTTAAATTTATCAAGTAAACAATAAAAAGCGGCACTGTAATTTACTCTGGAGACTATTGGATAGTACCTTCCTATCAAAGGACATATTTTTGTAGATGAATTGAACCTCGTATCCTGCTTGCAATATTTGGCATAATTAGTTTCCAAACCAAGAGAGAAAATCAGGAAATTAGAGAAGAAAAAATAAAAACTTTGTTAACAGTATAATGGAGAAGATTACAAAGTATTTGCCTCCTCGTAAATCTTTCTTCAATAATTTAATCATGAATATAGCAAACAACAATTCATATGAACAGAAAATGATTATATGAATTATAGTTTGCAAACAAATCTAAGAAGGCGATACATCTGGACTGGTCTTGTAAAGCTTATTGTATTCCTCGAGTTCATCATAATAGATGTCCCACACGCATCTAACACATCCACTCCCGCAACAATCGTCCGGCAGCGGCTTCTCCGGCGGCGGCGGAATGGTAATCTTTGATTTTTCCTGATTTTTCTCCGATTCCGTTTTGTTATTCGTCTTTGAGTCTACGGTACTCTTGTTATCCATCGTTGACTCAACGGTGCTCTTGTGATTCGCTTCCTCGGCCATCGGACTTTTGAGTGCAGCGATGTTACGGCCCGATAGAAATCGAGGATGACGTAATCGGATTAGATTGAGAGTATGGATTCGTCCAAAAGTCAGATCTGTTATATGCACGAGAAAAGCAGAGGCGCGTTGGACATTTTCCGGTGGCCGATGGGGAAGATTGGTTATAAATGGTCTCGTTTTGGACAAGGAGAGGACAGAAAGGGCCATTCCTCATATAATCAACCCGCGTGCCTGTCACGTGTTGAATAATGTGTGTAATTTTCAAATATAGATAAAACAAAGGCAAATGTCTGGCTGCCAACAACTCTATTCGCCCACGAGTCTTATTGGTCAACTTGACAACTTCTCTTCTCGGCCAAATTGCAAGTAAACATTTTTATTTATTTAAAAAAGAGAGAAGTAAACACATTTAACATGAATTATTAATTTTATTTTTAAATTATTAATAACTTAAAAATACTTTTTAACTTGGTAAATTGAGTTTAAATACCATTCCCTTCTTTCATATACACAAATGTGTCATTCATGCACTACACATGACTTAAAAATATCCCTCAACTTGTTATACCGAAAAATGACCTTTTGAAAAGAAAAATAATTCAAAATTCAAAAATCAATTCAAACTCAATTATTTTGAGAAAAAACCAATTCTCGAGATTCAAAAGAAAAACAGAGTCGCCACCTAATTTTGCGGATAATTAGGAAACCAATAAATATTTAAAAAGATCTAACA
>JAOTQJ010000049.1:21151982-21165854 GCA_025642045.1 Solanum sejunctum | reverse complement strand
GAGAAGCAGGCAGACAATGTTTTATGAAACTAGAACCCTCACCAAGATGAATCAACAAGATAATTCGAACATTGTAGTAAGTATTCGAGAAGCAAAATTATTTCAACATCGATTCAATTCTTAACAGCTTGACAGAACAAGTCAATGACAATAACATATATCTACTTGAAAGCAATATATCATCATTAACAGAGAACATCTGCACTTCTGTAAACTAGAAAATAACTATTTGAAATTGATTAAAACAAAACCAACGTTGAGTGAGAAAAATAGTCAGCTAACGACATCGCAATACAGTTACAGATATGTATTAACGACCAACAACAACAACATCACGACATTAACTCATTACAATAGCAATTTCCAGTCAGTAAGCCTAAACTCGAGCAGAACACTTTGATACAAATTCGCATGTCACATTCAGTCACAATATGTAAAACTCGAAAGTAAAGCGAGATTGGAGTATTACCTTTTTCGGGGCAGCGAACTGGGACGACGAGCTTAACAATGAATTTTGACACCACCGAGATAGGAGCTGTTACGAATGACTCGAGCTTTCAAATCTTAATGATGAAAATCGACTTGAAATCAATTGGGTATTGTTATCATTCTTGATCATTGATGGCTGCCGCTTTTACCCCCGGGTGTTTTTTCGAACTCGTCCCCCTCCTTCGAATTGATGATTCAAAGCTTAAATAAACCCAAAATTAGGGCATACAATGGATAGATTCGACAAAAAGGGATGGATTTCGAGCATCTTTTCAGGCACATGTGGAGAACAAATGAATTGTGGAGATGGTGCAGTGTCAGTTTTTGACAGAAGGTTCTTTGGTGCGATCTGAATCTCGACATAGAAGATGGGCGTATCAGGGTTGGTCGATTGAGGGAGGTGGCGGCTAGGGTTTGGGTTTAAGGTTGAGGGGACGGGGAGACGACCAGGTCGTCGTCGTCGACGGTTTGGGTTTTTGGTTTTGGTTTCTGGTTTTTGCTCGTTGAAAAAAAAGAGGAAAAGAAGAATGATGATGATAAATGGGAATTGGGGGCGCGTATTAATTTTTTTTTTTAAAAAAAAGGTATAAAAATCGTTAAAACAAAAATAAAGCTCGATGATTAATTTGACACCGTGGAGAGTAAAAATTGGGTGTCAACAGTGGTAATATTGCAAAATCATAGTTGAAGCAAACAATTGTCTTACAAAAATTAAATTAACAAATTCACAAAAATTTTTTATGAACCTCACATAAAATATAAAAGAAAACAAGTAAATTAAACAGACACGTCAACAAACAAATACCTACTTACCACCTAACTTCCTCCTACTATATTAGAGAAAATATGAAATAATTGGTCTCGAACATGTAAGTGTCCTCTATGTTAGAAATGTAAGTATTGAAGCACAAGATCGATCAAGATATGTGCAGAAAATTGTCAAAGCTCATCTCACAATAATACCACTCCAATTTCTATTTTACGTGATATCATTTAATTTGATATAAAATATTATTTAATTTTCTTTTTTTAAAAAAAATTGTAATTTAAAACTATCTTTAGTTATTTGTATAATTGAATAAAAGAAAATTTTCAAAAATAAATTATTTCTTATGATAGTAATATGACATTTTTGCTGAGATAGACTAAAAAAATGATAAATAAATGAGACAAAAGGGAAGACTATTTATCTTCTCTTTGGATATTAATTATTTTATGATTTTTACATGAATGTATATTTAAGTAACATTTTTTGCTTTTTCCATTTAAAACATAATGTTTTATGCTTTTATGAAAAAAAAATGTTACATTAAATAAAATAAAAAATATCATGATTTCTAAAGAAATAAAAAAAAAGTTGATAATGAAAAGATATAAAATGCATTTTTAAAGATTTTATTAAGATAAGGGAGAGAATTTGATAACTATTTAAAGTTGAGGGGGAAGTTTGATTTTAAAAACAAAGTTGATTGGTGAAATTTAATTTCATTCTATATAAATATTTTTATTGAAAATATTTCTGAACTTGACATAGGTTATTAGTTTCATTCTTGAATTGTTAATAATCTTAAAAATATCTATCTATTCGATTATCTGAAGTTTAAAAATATCTCTCTCATATCATACACATAAACATATTATTCATGGATGTCTACAAGAATTTTTCTGTTGATGTGGCATATACATAGATATATTATATGACATGAGTGGAATGTTTTAAAATTAAGTTAGTCAAATAAACAGGTGTGTTTAAAGCTTTCAATAGTTTGAGAGCATAAATAATAATTTATGTCAAATTTATGAGTGTTTTTAATATTTCTCACTTATAATTATAATGAAGGGGTAAATAGAATTGAATTTCTAAAACATTTTTCATCCTGTAATATTAACTTATACATTGCTCTTCTTTTTTTTTTCTTTCACAAATTTTGTATTCTCATCGAAATTATCATGAATGCATGTCACTCATGCACGTTAAAATTTGGATTGATAAAATGTGTGAAAGAACCCTTTGCGCACCATGCGATTGTCCATTGGGTTAAAATATCAAATTCTAAACAAAAGAATTTGTCAAGTTGAAATCATTTTTTCTCGTACTGCTGAGCCTTAGATATACTATTATATATATATTGGTATATTACGATATCAAGTTTACAGCTTGGTCACTCTTGTCGAATTTGTGAAAGATATATACACACACGTATACACATTATGGGTTATAATATACACTTTTATACATTATATATACACTACTAAAAAAACATAAAAGAGTATTGCAAAAATATGACGAACTTCATAGGTTTTTCAATAATTCTTTTGAAAAATAATAGACAAATGTGTTAATTATTTTTTGTGCACCAACAACAACATTACCTCAATGCATCAAAGGCACCCGCTCATTGCGGAGTAAGGGGAGGTCGGATGTATGCAGTCTGACCCCTATGTTTAAAAAAATATGAATAATACAATTTATTTAATTTATTTATTTTTAAGAGCATACATAGAATCCACTAGTTATTTTTTTAAAAAAATTGAGATCTACCGTCATGTTGCAAAAGAAATATATTTTAAAATTCAATTAGTTAAATAAAAAGAAAATTTAAAATTGTCCATAATTTTGGATTGGAACTAATAGTTATCGTCATTTTCAAAAAGTATTTTCTCTTAATGTTTTATTAAGAGTTTTGCATTTCTATATAAAAATAAAGTTTAAAATAACCACAAGAATTAATGTGGTGGTTCAATACTTCACTCGAAATTGAGAGTTTGATCTTCATCTCTAATCAATAAAAAAACTCTACGACCATTCTCTATCACTTAATATATTAATTATAAAATAAAAAATTAATCTCATAATTACCAACTATAAAAATACTTGAGAAACTAAAAAGTAAAAAAATTTAAAATCACTTGCTACTCTACATCCGAGGATCAGACGAACTAAGAATATATTCAGCATCTCTTTAAAGGTAAAAAAATAAACGTCTTTACTTAATAATGATGAGGGAGTTGTCCTGGTCAAAGAAGGCGATATGACACGTTAAAGAGTAATGGTGATGAAAGGGCAGAGAGACTTGCACAAAATTGGCAAAAGCTTATACTAGTGCACTTTCTACACTTCAATCTTCCTTTTCCCGATATAGCTACGCCTCTTTTTCTCTTTAACTTCATCATCACTACTCGACAATGAGCCTTCTTTCATCATCACATTCATCTCCATTACAGTTACCTCTAGAAACAGAATGGGTCGTGGAAAGATTGAGATCAAGAAGATCGAAAACGCTACAAACAGGCAGGTCACTTACTCAAAGAGAAGAAATGGTATTTTCAAGAAAGCTAAAGAACTTACTGTTCTTTGTGACGCTAAGATCTCTCTCATCATGCTCTCAAGCACAAGGAAATATCATGAATACACCAGCCCCAATACTACGTATGTTATTTTCTTAAACACACACACACACACACGAGAAAGAATTTTTAAGTAAATTTTTTTTCTATCAGGATGAAAAAGATGATAGATCAGTATGAGAGTACCCTTGGAGTTGATATTTGGAGCACTCACTACGAGGTATAATTACCTAAATTCACTTTTTCTTTTTCCAATTTTGTGGTTTAACCCTAGAAATTGAAATCAATTTGCACTTTCAATGTATGTGGGCAGAAAATGCAAGAAAACTTGAAGAGATTGAAAGAGATCAATAGCAAGCTAAGAAGAGAGATAAGGTAATACTAGTAGGATCATTATTTCCTTGTCATTACCGTTCTTTCCTCTACATGTTGTGTACAACCATGGATTTCGTGTTATTTCGTTGTTGTTTTGCTCCCACATTTGTATTCCCCTTTTCAATCTATTTGAAAATGCTTTATTTAAGCGGACTCTATCCTGACGAGTAGGGCTAAGGTCAGCATTCACTCTATCCTTCCCCGAGACAGTACTTGGGCAATTGAAGGATGGTTAATGAATTTTTATCATGTGATCAGTGTTTTCTTCCTTTTTTGTTTGGTCCCATTCTTCTACTCTTTCCCAGAAGTCGATGTGTGTAATCAAGCAATGATAATGAAATGGCTGATGTTGGTATCTGTCCATAGGCAGAGAACAGGGGAAGACATGAGTGGCCTGAATTTGCAGGAACTATGCCAATTGCAGGAGAGCATCTCTAAATCTGTAGCTGAGATTAGTGAAAGAAAGGTTAGTATTTTATTCAATACCTTACTCTTGCATTCTGAAGCTAAATGGAACACTGGACGAGAAGTAATCCAACATAATTAATTCAACAGAACTTACCCCAACATTACTAATACACCTCGACCCCTAAGAGTTTAAGTAATATACACCGTCAAATTTTTACACTATCGGCTCATCTTTATAGCAGGTGACATATTTTATTTTCACAATTTCAAATATACTTACCTGTAGACATTATTTTGATAACCTGATAAAGTAAAAAATTGTTTACACTAACTACATATGATACTTTAACCATTTTATTTGAGATTAGACTTTCCCAAGCCTAACTTTAAACACCATTCCTAATTCATATGAGTCTTTTTTAGAACTGGTCTAGTTAATCATCTGTTTAGTACATGACAAGTTGCGTTTATAACTTCGGCGTAAAACTGGTGTGCAATGATATCCACAATCATTGTTCTTTTCCATATCTTGGAGAGTTTTGTTCTTTCTTTCTACCACTCCATTTTATTAAGGAGGTCGTAGAGAGGACAAAGTACGAGTAATTCCTTGCTCATTGCAGAATTGTTCAAAAGCTCTGTTTTCGGATTCTCCTCCATACTTCTTATGGCAGTGACGTAATAACCTTTTATCTGTTTAAACTCTTTGACATAAGAACTCAATTTTTTTTTAAAAAAAATTGTCATCCTTGTGAGTAAGAGATGTGACCAGTGTAAACTGTGATCCACCAATGCTTTTTGTTCTAGTGCAACCATAAGGTCCATGTGAAGTAGCTGCAAAGGTTTAGAAGAAAATACAATATCTTTTGATTTATACAGTTTCTTGTTTGCTAACCTATTAAACATGCATTGCAGATGTGATCTTTTGTATATTTCAGTTTTTGTGCCCCCAATAACTGGCTCATGTTTAGCAAATTTTTGATTAAACTCATTCTTGTATGTCCCAGTTTCTTTTGTCAAGTCCCAGGATCATCCGTTGTTGATGCCAAGCATATACATCCACCTAAATCTTTTATCAAATCCAGTACATACACATTTTTGTCTCCGCTTCCAAGTAAAAAGGTCTTTCTTGATTTGTCTTGTATGATGCAACCCTTCTTTTTGAATCTCACTTTGAGTTTAGAGTCACATAGATGATTTATGCTTAAGAGATGGTAGTTAAGTCCTTTCACAAGATAAACGATAGTAATATATCATGAATCATTAAAAGCAATTTTTCCTATACCAATGACTGTTCCTTTAAATTGTCTCCCAAACGGACTATTCCTCAATCGAAGTTAACAACTGATCTGAAAAGATTTTTTTGGTCTGTCAAATGATTTGAACACAGATGCACACCGTCTAGATACTATTTTCCTTTTGATTTATTCTTGTGGTGTTCCTGCAAAACAAAGTAATTACTTTCTTTTAGGTATCAAAGTTGATGGGTCCTTTTAAGGTTAGGCTCAAGGTTATTTGTAATACGATTAGGTCTCCATACCCCTCTAGGAGTATCTAGGTATTGACATATGCATTTATAAAAATTATGATCACTTCTATCACAATTGACCTGTTTGAAAGAATTCCTCCTCACATGACTAATTGAGACTTGCCTAGCTCCGGTTTGTCACTCATAGAATTCATTTCAAATGACTTACCAGAGCTAGTTGAGTAATCTATCTTAGTATTAGTGACTGATATGTAGACTTATTAGAGGCAGGTTTGTCACTGGTAGGATCTTTACCTGTTGACTTAATCATGAGTCGATTGGTTAGATTTGATAGTGCTATGACTGGAGGATTTGTGCATGCTATAAGTTGCATTTGCTATTCATGGATATCTTCATGAACTTGTGGGATTCCACTAGGTATGTTGTTGTTGTTGGATATCTTCATGAATCCAATTTTATTTCTTTCTTTCTTCTTGCAAACTTCTAAGGTCATCAAGCACATGATCTAAATCAGATATAATGCAATCTAGTAATTTCTGAAGTTCATTACAGTTATTGCAAGTTTGAGATCTTGCCTTACATCTTTCCCCGATTGTCATAAAGCATATATTGTCCATTTCTTAATTTTGTTGTCTCAGTTACCTCATCATTTCAACTGTTGAAAATTTCATTTCATTGATAGCTTTTGGAGTTTTTTCTTCCTTTGACCATATTTTTATAGTATTTTCCATTATTCTTGTTTTGATCAGTAATATATTTTCCTTTGAAATTTTGCTTGCCTTTTCTACTATTTCTAGTTCTTAAGGAATCCATAATTTTTGAATGCAACCGTTTGCTTTTTGTTTTCATCTTGCCCTCGTTTTGTCAGATATGTTTTTTCGAAATCTGTTAAGTCTCCCCTTATACTTCTTCTTAAGTAAGAATGTCAGGATTCATACTATCTAGAGCAACAACTTGGCGTGCCATTGAGGAGGTAGCTTTGAGAACTTTTCTTAGATGATCCATAATAGGGTATGTTTTACCAGAAGCCTTGAATTCTCCAACAATTTTGCTTAGATCAGAGAACATACTTCCAATGAATTCTCCTTCATTCATATGAATTGGTTCATATGTATATACTAGTATATTGACTGTACTCTGACTTTATCCATTCCTTCATATGTGAATCCTAGTTGTCCATATTTCTTTTGCAGTTTCATAACTGAATATCTTCTCATATTCTTCTCCTCTGGCAGTGTTGTAGAACAGATTTTTTGCGTTGAGTTTATTTGACTAACTCCCATTTGCTTATCAGTGTGGTCCGCCAGATTTTCCATGTCAGATGAGGCTTCACCTTCTGCTTTCTTGTCATCAGTCGGAGTAATAGGAATAGGGATGTCTCCTAGTTTATCTTTATGACTCTCCAGACCTCCGCATCGTAAGATTATATGTTTGTTTTCATTCTCACTTTTCAGTGAAAAACATGTTTCCATTGAGTAGGGAGGTCTTGTTTGAGATGTTTCCTGTTGAAATAATGCTCCAACTTGTGATATGATTTGAGATGATCTTTCTCACTTGCTGTTAACCAACTATTTTGTGAGATCTTGCTGTGATATCAACTGAGGGGGGGGGATTGACTTTTTCTTTTCTCTGTCAACTATCACAGAGATGAGTCGACTGACACCGAAGGAGATACTTATTAATACTAAAGAACTCAAAAGCTAAAAAGGTAAAGTGACATTAGATGTTTTATACTGGTTGGGATTCATTGTGAATCTTAGTCCAGTCCCCCTGGATTGCAAGAGTGCTCTGTAAGCTTTGAATTTTGTCTCCTACAAATTATGTGAAGTGTAGTTCTTGCTTCTCCACTTAATCTGTTCAATCTTGATTGATCCAACGCCTATGACTTTCTTTCTATTTACAATAGAAAACTATTGATGTCTTATGGCAGTGAAATATGGCAATAGTAACATAGTCACACTACTACAATTAAAAAAAACTAAATCAAAATAAATGAAAGTTAAATACTCTTCTTCAAAATCTACATTACATACTCTTTTTCTACGAGATGCTGGGAATCCCTTGTACCACATAGTATGTAGATTTTGCAGAAGAGTATAAATAAGACAAAGGTGTTTTTATAATTTCATTTTTTGATCATAAATAATCACCAACAATAATTTGGTTCTTTTTACGTACTTGATATCGATAAATCTGCGAATCTAGAAATTTATTTCGGCCAATTACTGACAATATTTTTCCTCTCTTCTCTCTTTTAGCGTTGTTATTTCAAACAGGAAATACAACTCTTCTTAAGAGTAGAACAAAGGTACTTGAGCAGGTTTAGACAAGTGTTATTTCTTCCTCACATCTTGACTCTGCTCCTTTAATAAGTTCTCAATCTAGCTGTTGAGTCCAAGAGAATTGACCCTTGGAAGATAAATAGATGATTTCTTTCCAAGAATAAGTGAGTCTTGAGCTTAATACACGCAAAATTTTCTTATTTAGATTTTCTCACTCGAGATGCTTCGTTCTTTAACAGATGTTGATGGATTCCTTTCCATACGGATATATTAGCTTATAGCTATTTTACTTGACTTCCCTTGAAATGCTTGTATGGTATTGTGTAATTTTTCATACATAGAAAGCACTTACATTAAGTTTGTAATCATTAAAACTAAACCCTAACAGTAGAAATGCTAACGCAGAAGGAACAAATGCTTCACCCCCTTGATCAGCAGCAGCAGTAGTGTCTTCAACAAAATTTGGAACCTCTCCAACATTATAATCACAACACACTTCAAACCCTTCTTCATATCTTCCCGTGTAGCTGTTTCATGCCACACATAGTGCATGACACACATGATCTTTCAAACTTTGCCCTCTGCTCAACCCTGAATCTCCACTAACCCAAATCGTTGGGCTTTCACTCAACAATAACAACTCATACACCAAAACGTTCACCAAGCTTAACAAGTCTTTCAAAAAAGGGGCCCAACAAGAGAGTGGCAATACTACAACTAAGTCAAGGCCCTATTCCAACTGTGTTGAAGCAGCATGCGACATTTCATCATAAGAACATTCATTTGGAAGGTTAATAGCTGTGTTTATTTGGGGATGATACCATTAGGGCATGTTGAAGAGGCTTAGTGCAATCTCGAAAATAGTCTCCATCTGTAAGTGGTAGCTATGGAGTGAGCTAAGTGTCTTATCCTGTACCTGGATGGCCTCTCAATCTTTCACTGCATAATTGTTTGTCTTGCTACAAGATTTTGCTCCCCATTTTGAATCAGTACTTGGTATAGGAGACCATTGAAATGAAAAGAATAGTAGCAGTACCAACTCATGTATTCAAATGATAAACTATATTTTAGTGCTCCTTTTTTTTTTTTTTTGCATTGTCAGCAAATAAAATTAGTATTCCTTTTCCACGTATGTTATTTACGTACTTAACTATAAGTGGCTCTATGATTTACATACAGTACCACATTATCAAGAATCAGACACTCACCTACAAGAAGAAGGTAAGCTTTCCTTTTTAAATCTACTTGTTAATATTTGATATGAATTCCTTTCCTTTTTCATTTTGTCTGGGACATATTACTAAGTGCAATGGTTTCTTGTTCTAAATGACAAAAATAGGTGAGGAACTTAGAAGAGCAACATGGAAACCTCGTACTTGACTTGGTAAATATCTTTTTATAAATTCAGTTCCATATGCTGATTTATTTGTTTTGGTTGATTAACGGGATTGTTAATTAACTCAAAAAGTTTTGTAATTGCTTTATCAAAGGAAGCAAAATGTGAAGATCAAAAATATGGTGTAGTGGAAAATGATGGGCATTACAACTCTGCTGTGGCATTTGCAAATGGAGTACACAACCTTTATGCTTTTCGCCTACAACCATTGCATCCCAATCTTCAAAACGAAGGAGGATTTGGTTCTTGTGATCTATGTCTCTCCTGAAGACATCAATTCGCAGCAATGGCCTTAAACCATAATGTTGAATTACTTATCCGAATCAACCTCCCAAATTATATCTTATTACTCGAAAAGAAGTTAAATATTGCAAGCTGCAAACACTACTCTATCTAATTAGGTTTGCTCCGGTCTGTATTTGGTCCTAATTGTCTAAAGCTGTTTAATTATTCTAAGAGTTTCAACTCCCCTATATGTGGGCGATGCCAATTGCCAAGGAAGATGAATTATGATGCCCTGAACGTATGTTCAATTAATTAATTTCCCTTTTCGACTTGATTGTTAGCTGTGCATACGACTTGTTCTTTTTGGAATGTCTCTTCATTTATGAGTCTAATTCTTATTAGTTTGTGGATCAATATCATGGGGAGCCAAAATATTAGATTTATGAGTTTTATATGTATTAATCTTATCGTATCTAAATTTTATTATATGGTTTTTGTTATTAGTTGCTCTTTCTGTTTCCTTTCTTTTTTGTCATGTTTAGTTTATTCTGCTTAGTGCTTATGAGTTTTTGAGACGAAGGTTCCTAGGAAATAACCTCTCTAACTCTATGAGATAGTGGTAAGATCTGCGTACATTCTATCCTTTTCAGAGTTCACTCCGATATTTTATTGGGTATGTTGTTGTCGTCTATATAGTTCTACTCAGGTGTGAATATTATTGCCTTGTGACTTCTCTTTTCTCTGTGGATTTTGGCTGAAGTTTGTGATGGTGCATCCACATTTTTCTTGTAAGGGAAAAATCTGCGGAGGGTATATTTTGCAGGGATAAAGGTATCAATAATTCAACATTCGTTTGAACTGGCACATAGTTAAATAATTCCTCGAATATGCTTTTGCTTAGATCCGTTTGGCACTTTGGATGCTGTTCAGAAATTGTGGGGGGACAATTTATTTATCATTTATTACGCATACATAAATAGAATAATTTTTTCTTCATATAAATAGCCTAAATATGTCGCAAAAGATATTTAGTTGAGAACTCTGTACTCACCCTTCTTAGGAAATTGAAAAATAATCAGGAAATTGTGTTCTTTGGATTTTTGGTTTAGAAAAATTAATTTTAGAAAACAAATAATTAAGATATTGTGTTCTTTGGATTTTGTTTTAGAAGAATTTAGAATACTTGATTATGTCGTCATTGTTTAAAAATAACATGAAATATAAATATTACAATACTTGTGTTCTCACGATGAGGGCTAAAGGAAAGATTTCACAATTGGAATTAGTTATATTATGTTCGAATTACAATAGTTGATTTTTTTTCCTTTTACCTTCTCTAGGAGCTTTCACTTTTTTATTTATTCGACAATTAAAATTTATAATCTTATTAAGATTGAAAGTGAGATATAATTATTATCTGAGAAACTCTCTGTTGTTAATAATTGATTACTTTTCTTCTTCTTATTTTATATTAAGAATATTAAGTTTGTTTTAGATCTTTCTTCTATTCTCCAAATTAATTATAATATAAGAAATTTAAAATTTAAACTTTTGAGATTTTGAAAGAAAATTTTTTAAAATTTGAGAATATGTTTGAACAGGTACTTTATTAGAAAAAAATTTAAAGTTTTGTAAGGAAAAATCCCTAAAGCCCCGAGATAAATCAGAATTTACTTTATTAGAAAACTTGAAAACAGTTAGATATTTAAAATCTAATCAAATTTTATATGCAAATATTTGAAGATTTTTTCTATAATTTATCACCAATAAAAGTTTCATAAATTAAAACTCGAGCAAAAGAATTAGGAATGTTAAACCTAAGTTGCTCGGACTTTCAAAAATGTTGTCATATTCATGTCGAATCTTTCAAAAATAAACTACTTTTAAAGGTTCTAACACGCACCAGTAGGCATTTTTGAAGAGTCCAAGCAAATACAGTGTTGCATTATTACAATAACTTACAAAGGAAAAATGTGTATTTCGTTAGCACGTTATTCGCGTCGTTACAACGCCTCCACAACAAAAAGAGGTGATATATATATATATATACTATTCTTAGAGGATCCGTCACACATCAGTCGATATTTTTAAAGAGTCCGAGCAATACATCGTTAAACTATTATAGTAACAGAGAAAGAAAAAATGTATATTCTGTTAAGCACGTTACTCACGTCGTTACAACGCCCCCCACAGCAAAAAGAGGTGGTATATATACATTATTTTTGGAGGATTCGACACGCACCGATCGACATTTTTGATTGGTCCGAGCAATACAATGTTAAACTATTATAGTAATGAAGAAAGGACAAATGTGTATTTTGTTAAGCATGTTACTCACATCGTTACAACGCCCCCACAATAAAAAGAAATGGTATATATACACTATTTTTGGAAAATCCAACATGCATCCGTTAATATTTTTGAATAATTCGGGCAATATAGCGTTAAATTATTACAGTAATAGAGAAAGAAAAAACATGTATTCCATTAAAACCGTTACTCATTTCATTACAACGCCCCTACAGAAAAAAATAATATATATACACTATTTTTAGAAAATTTGATACGCATTCATTAAAACAGTCCAGATAATACAGTGGTAAACTATTAAAGTAACGGAGAAAAGAAAGGTGTTACTTGCGCCGTTACAACGCCCCCACAGCAAAAGAGGTGGTATATATACAGTTCCCAAATCGCAAATTGTTACTCTGTCACCAAAGTACCAATTCCGAACCATCACCGTGAATTTAATATTCCCCAATCGACTTCCGGAAATCAGTTTTCTCGCTCTCTCGAATCAGAATTGAGAATGATATAGCCTTCCTAATTCTGGAATCAACCTGAATTCTAGGGTTTACAAGGTTGGAGATGGCAACTGCTGCTCCACTGCCTGCTTCATGGATTCCCGAAGACGACCTCCTTCTGAAGAACGCAGTCGAGGTTGTGGTTTTTCTACACTCGATTTTATTTTCTTTCGCTTAAATTTTCGGTCGTTCGGTTTCTTCGCTTGTTGTATCTCCATTTGCCACGTTTGTGTTAATGTTTCTGAAGATTTCCAGCTTCTAAAACACCTAAATCTGTTTTAACATTTGTAAATTAAGTTGATAGGATGATATAGAAATGCTAGGGCTTTTTTAATAGTTCAATTAATTTGCTGGAAATGCTCGCACATAGACTGACAAAAATTCATGCTGTTAAAAAGTCGCTGTAAATTGGGGTTAAACAGGAGAATGCTGGGATTTAACAAATCAATGAGGTTCTGCGAATTTAGGTGTTTGTTTTTCTAGTAGTTGGTTATTATGTGATTAGAAGTTTTAACTGCAAGCAGATTGGGAGTGTGAGATGTGTGTAGAATTACATGATCTAGTACTTTTGTGTTTTTATGTTTTATAGATCATGTGATTATAGATACTTGTACGTCATTATTGTTTAAAAAATGTTCAACAAAGACACTTATGTATCATTGTTGCTAATAGTTAACAGTGATTGCTATAGGTACTCTTCCATTTGATGATTATCTTTGAGACTTGTTGTGCCTCTTCACTGTATCACGAGGAGCTAGCTTTTTTTCAATTTGTACACTGAAGGCTAGCTTTGGAAATGTATTAGTTGTCTCTGCATTAACTGGATCTTCTTTCTATAATTTTAATTTCCATTTAGCCACAATTAATTTCTTTCTTTCTTTACCTTGGCTAACATATGCCCAAAAAAAAAAGAAAAAGAAAAAAAAGAAGAGAAAGGCTGTCTGCTGGTGGGCTAGTTGATAGAAATATTTCAATTACTCTTTTGATTAAGGACATGTACGATGGAGCCAAGACTCGGGTAAGGACTGTGGGAGGAGACTCCGAGTACTTTCCCGTTGA
>JAOTQJ010000049.1:21126246-21151882 GCA_025642045.1 Solanum sejunctum | reverse complement strand
GTAAGGTCTGCGTACAATCTCCCCTCCCCAGACCCCACTTGTGGGATATTACTGGGTATGTTGTTGTTGTTGTTGTTTTGAAGTGGTGTCTGCCTCTTACCTTTTCACCATCTACCGTTGTCTTGAACATCAGTACTCAACATCTACGTTTATGAGCATTCTAAGTCTAATTGTTGCTTCATACCCTAGTCTTATCAACAAGACAGAATAAATGCACAACTAGCTTAGTTAACATAAAAAGAGTGAATCAAGGTGAGATTGGACGGGGTTGTGGTACCTAAATAAAAGTATTCACTTAGGTTGTCATTCCAAGAGAATGAAATGATGATGAATATGTTACGCAATACACATAGAATCTATATGTGATGGTTCGACATGGGTATCATGTGATACTGAATGCCTGCAACAGTGAAAAGTAGGTAACAGTCATAAGAACAAAAATGTTACATGGGAGGAAATGGTGAACTGTTGAAGTCCCAGCATGTCCACAAAATGTTGCGCATATATGTAGATGCGAGGATGGATGTGTTATTATACAAGCCTAGACAACATTAGAAATGGCCACATTCGCGAGGAAATGGTAGCACACATCGAGTATAAATTGAGTGGTCACTAGAGATGGTTTGGTCATGCCTTGCATCAACTTCAAGATGCACCGGTCCATTAGGTATGAAACCATGGAGCTTTGACGTGTTAAAAGGGATAGATTTAAAATTACTTGTAGGAACTTGTCTCAGAGGGTCTATAATCTTTTGGGATTCATACAGATTTAGTGAAATATCTAGCACAATGGAAGGGAAAAAGTCTTTAAGCAATACCTATTAGTTGGAAATATGTTCTAGTCATGTCAGCACTTTACTTACACCCTATGCCTTTTTAGAAGTAGTTTAGTGTTCCAAAGATTCATATGTTAGTAAAAAATATAACAAACTTCTAGTTCTGTTATTGTATTACTGTTTTATAATATTTGCTGGAGATGAGTTTATATGGAGTAATATGGTCTATGAGGATTCATATAGTCGACCAACTTACTTTGGTTTGAGGCATAATTGATGTTATTGCTGTTCATTTAAAAGAAACTTTCTCATTTTCTTTGTATGCTCGCAGGCTGGTGCATCCTTAGAAGCGCTTGCTAAAGGAGCAGTACGATTTTCCCGCAAATTCACATTGCAAGAACTGCAGGATCGTTGGCATTCACTTCTGTATGATTCAGATGTTGCAGCTCCAGCTGCTGCTCACATGGTTGAGCTTGAACATTCAGGGATCAATCCATTGCCAAAGTTTAACAGATGTGAAAATCTTAAAGGAAGCAAAGATGTTGCTGGAAAGAGGAAAGCAGACAGCATTCGCAGACGATATTATATGATGCGGAAGAAATTTCGAAGTGAATTTTTTAACACCAGTGATCTAGGCATTCTGGATGAGCCAAATCTACATGATTGCAATGGAGATGGAACTGATCTTAGGCAGCATGTCAGTATTGATGCTCAGGCTCATGATGGGAATTGTATGCCTGGGGATTGTATGTCAGATGAAATTGGGTTTAAAGAATCAGATTTGGATATCTTGCGCAATGTTTTCCCAGAAGCACTTGGAGACATGCCTGTCACCTCTGCCGTTGCTAATTCTCATATGGCCTTCAGTAATAGGTGTTCAGTTTCCGTAGACAATAATAGTCTAGATACAATTCTAAGAGAAAGTAGGTCTGTCGAGAAGCTTTCGACTTCAAGAGAAGAGAGGAGGAATTCTTTTCAGCCTGATATGGAAGACAGAAAAATTCCTGATATTCTTAAAGATGGTTCCTTTGACTTTGAAAAGTGCTCAGCTGTTAAGAGGCCTTACTTATCACAGTTATCTCCTGAGAGAAAGATCCTCAGTAGTCCCAAAGGAAAACAGTTGTCCACCTTCCATTCAAGGAGTGACAACCATCAAATTATCTGTAGTGGTCCTTGCGGATTTGGAAGTGGACAGCATTCTCGCTCCCCTAAATCAGGTGAGAACTCTTCATTTCATACACTGGAATTTCCATTTTGTTCAGTCTGTTCTCCCTCTTTGGAACACTGTGGACAATGTAGCAGTATCAGGTCTTGGAGATACCTAATAAGCCATTAACAAGGACATATCCTAATGATGCCAATAATAATGATCAGTGTTCATGTGTATGTTCTGTTGTCACTGCAGGAGCTACATTGGGAGCCAGGACCGGCAGCACTGATTTTATTGATTCATCAGCTATCTCAGATGTTGAATTCACGGATCTCCCAGATTCCCTTTTAAACCTTTCAAATGAGGATGATGTCCTTTTGGAGGTGGATGGGAAGGATTCAGCGGACAATCTTTGTAAAGCAAATCTTAAGCTCCCAGATTCTCTTTGTGATATTCCAGATGGTGGTTCAGATGACTATGATTTTGAAGTAATGAAAGATTCAAACACAAACATTACAGATCCTGATGATTTCAATCCTTTAGGATCAGAAAGGGAAAATTCTTCTCTACATGGCCAATATGTCAGAATTGATTGTGAAGCTAATATACCAACTACATCAGCATTAAGTCCTGATATAATAAAGCCTATTGATGGGAGTATGCTTTGTACACTTAACAGTGAGGACCCAGAGATTCCTTGTAATGATGATATCTTTTTGCTTATCCACCCTTCCACATCATTTGCTTCTACCACCCCCCAACCAGTTGGTCAAAGTTCCATAGACCTGTCATCGGCTTGTAGTAAAAGTGAACAACGAGTCAACTCCTTCACTCATGGAAAAGATTCTGGCAAGTCTTTTACAAGGACTAATAAGGTTGGACCAAATATATTTGGAGAAACACCACCACTGCAGCCAGTCGTTGGTAGTACTTCCCATTTAATGGTGTCTGGTACTACTGCTTTACCGGTCCCTCCTGGTGCTGCTAACAAGGGCGTGGGAGTCGCAGGTCAAAGCAGATCATTGCCTGTAAATCAAACAGTTTCTAAAAATGATGTGCCAGAGGAGGATATTAGAGGGGTATCAAAACATGAAATATTATCTATACTTTCTTCCATAAATTTTTGAAACCTTTAGAGCTTCTTATTTGTTGGCGGCAGGTGGGGGACATCCCAGCTACTTTCATCGAGGCACCACAATTTGGTGAATCAAGTTCTGTCAGGGGAGCTGTTGCAGAGCCAACAATTAACCCTTCAACATCAGAAGTGGAAGATCTTCAGAGCGATGATGATATACCTAGTTTTTCTGATGTTGAAACTATGGTAATTCTTGAAGTTTTCTTCTTTAAGCTAATCTCATCTGTAGAGTTACCAAAGTAGATATAGCATTCTTTTGATTTTGCGATTTTGCTTTTCAGATTCTAGAGATGGACTTAGATCCACATGATCAAGACATAAGTACAACTTGGCAAGGTAAGTACTTTGAAATTAAATGAAGTTTGTTCATTTATAGCTTTTATTGGAGACAAATCATGTGCAGTAGTTGGCTTGTAAAACTTGATGTTCCTTATCTGTGGTATCACTCTTATATATGTTTGTTCTTCTTCTTATGACTGATGTGCCAATCTTATACAAAGATTACATGTATATTTAGTAATCTATGCATTTAAAGATGTGTGCCTATCTAATGTTGTAACTCACATAGCAAGAAAATTCTGATTGCCAAAGTAGCCAATGGGTGTGTTATATAATTAAGGTATTGTTTTTATATTAAAGTGAAATGGAAAATGCTTATTTTATGCTACATGGTTTAGATTTTTATATTCCTGAACTCTCGGGTATGTGATATTCAGAGTCCAAGTATCAATCTGAAGACTTTAGAAGGACAACCATAAGGCTGGAACAGAGTGTTCGTTCTGGTTTGCAAAGAGACTTGATGCATCGAGGGGCTTTTGCCATCCTACTTGGCCGTCATCTCAGGCATTACATCCGAAAGACACAGGTAAATATCCATATTGTGACCTTCTGCTTATTTTGTTATTTGATTTGTTGATTATATTAAAGCTTTCCGATTCTCCCTTACCCTAGCTTCCCCAACAGACACACATACTCTCTCTATCCTAGCTGCCCCAACACCCCAACATTCACACATCTATTTTCCACGTGGCTGTTCCCTTGGAGGTTTTAGTTTCAATAGTATAGTTGATATCCAACATTTTCATGTGTCCATGACATTGCTTCCTTTTGGCACAATCTTCTTGCTCCTTTTGATACTATGAGCAGGAAAAAGTTCCCTAGGGTTGCATATGCACCAAAGAAGCTTCATTGGAAGAATTTGATTTACCACCATTACACTAAAAGTACATATATTTATAAGGATAAATTTCGTCTTCCTATGAAGAAACTAAGCTTGTGTAAGTTGACTACAGCAACTATTATAGTTCACTTGGCTGGAGAGCTGCTGACTACAACAACCCCCCAATGTAATTGCACAAGTGGGGTCTCAGGAAAGTGGAGTGTACACAGACCTTACCCCTACCTTTGTGGGGTAGAGAAGGAGAGCCGCTAACTGGTTTTTCATTAAAAAATTATTACAAAATATAAAATTGCTAAAATATCCCTTACTCTTTGAGAACTCGGGTTATGATGTTAAGGGTTTAATAAAACCATTAACAATGCTTGTAAGAGTCCCTTAAGAAAAAATTCGATTTCCTATCTCCCTTGTGTACTTCCTCAGAGTGCCTTGGCTTTCATTAGGCGTTTGTATCATTGACATGGACTGTGTGGCTATAACCTGTCTTGCTTAGACAGCACATGCCTTTATGGTCCTCTTGGCTAAAGGTCAAGTATATTATGTTATTAGTCTTAGTTTAGTATCTAGAAAGAAGAGTGTTGTTTTGGATTTGTCTCATTAGTTTTCAGTGGTTTCCTTACCGAAAATCTTCATAAGGATTTCCAGCTAATTTTATTTGACATTTCTTCTTAGCTAAATTGTGGACCCTTCACTTTCGGTGCCAAACCTGTGTCAACAGGATGTGCGTGTGGTATCCATCCCGGATATGGTCAAACAATTTTGGGTGCTCAACCAAAATCGATAGATAAATTCAAGACAAAAACTAGGGTGAAGGCATAATTTAGGCATTTTTTTAGTTGTTAAAAGATATTTGTGGTAAAATGTCAGCAATCAGAAGGTGCTTTAAAATATCTGAAGGGTAACATCACGCCCAAATGTGCTAAGAACTCAAGACGTCTAACATGACCTATATATCATCTGCATAACCATACTACACTCCAAAAACTGTTAGGAGATGCATCTGTACTTAATATTAATCTGGACTTAAATAATTATAGATTCAAACTTGTTCACAAAAACTATTGCATTCCTTTCCTTTCCTTTCAAATAGTCCACTATAATTTAGACATATTTTTATTATAACTCCATTTATGTATTAAAATTATTTTAGCAGAATGCCCACACACGTGTCTATATTTAGATATCAACCTCCTTATCCTAAAATTTAGTTCAGGATCCAATCTCTAGTTCTGCATTTGTATCAGACACCCGCACCCAAGTATGTGAAACATAGTTTCTTAGTATATCCGTATTCGGCTGCCTGTTAATTGGTGTGATCTCTTTGCCCTTTCATAGTGGGTTTCAACGCCATGTGGTTTTGCAGCTTTTATAGAGATTCAGGCCCTGCAATTCTTTCCTATTTTGCCTTTGTATTATTGACTAACTAATCTTGACTTTGTAGGTCATACTTGGAAGATCCACTGATGATACAGAGGTTGACATTGATTTACGAAAAGAAGGCCGTGCTAACAAAATTTCTCGGCGTCAGGTAGAATTATTTATTGTCGTCTTCTATATCATGCTATTATGACTCTATTAAGAATGATGTTAATCTACTTCTTGAAACATACTTCTGTGGTTATGTACTCTATGAAAAGGAGACATGTCAAACAATATGAGGCATTGTGTTGTGACTTTGTTTTAAGTGCCTTTTGACGTTAAACCTTGATGTTAAAGCTCAAGTGAAAGAAGATTTTGTTGGCACTATTTTATTCTTTTAATGTACTAATGTACGAGCATAGAAGTGATGCTGCTAAAAACAAAGTATATTCAGCTTTCTTGCTTAATAAGAAGTCACAGTGTTTGGCTGATGATCTCTAAACAATATTGGGGTTGACCCTTTCAGAAAAACTAGGTAATAGCACTTGGATGGTGAGGAACAGGGTGATTAATCCTCTGTGGCATTCTCTTATACATATTTTGGAATAGTCAGTTATAAACAATATATTGCTTTTTCATCGCAATCATTTGGGTGGAGATATTTTAAAGGTTCTTTAGATAAGATTGCCTTCTATGTCAGCTTATAAATTTCTTGGAAAATATAGCTATATGTTATTCCGTCCTTGTAGTTTTGCATTATATGAAAGGTCTTTTTAGGACATTTCTCCATGTTTCCTTACTTAGGCAAGCATCAAGATGGAATCAGATGGATCCTTCTGTCTGAAGAATCTAGGGAAGTGCTCAATCTCTGTGAATGGCAATTCTGTTGATACTGGGCAGTATCTGACCCTTAGCGGTAGTTGTGTGATAGAGGTATGTCACTCTCCTTACCTTTAAGGGACAAATTTTCTTTCAGATTACCTACATTTAGGTCTTGGAAGTTCTTTGTGGTTAGTAATACTTCTATTTTAACGAGTCTGGTTTATTATTATTTAATTGTCTGAGATCTTCTGTATAAGCAAATTTTACGCATTGCTTCTATGTAAGAATGGGTTAGATAAACGAATCCTAATAACCTTTTTTTGGATAAAGAATCTTAACACTATCAAAGTAGAGAACAAGTACAAATATATGGTATAGGGATTAGGGTTGTAACTATAAAGCACCTAACTAGGAATTGGTTGAATACATTTCACAATAGCTACCAAGAAGGGATGAATAAAATAATGAAGATGCAAACAATTATATCAATCTAGAACAATCAAAAGTGCTCAACGCTAATTGGAATAACATTAATCTATAGAAACACCCCATAGAAGGAAGGAGATCTTACTATGTGGTCCGAAGCCCGTAGCCAATTGAGTGGTGGTCTTTCTCTATATTCCATATTCCGGTCTATCACTATTCCCACCAGCCCATTTGTCCCGTACTGGTACAATGAATCCTACATTAATGAATTCAAGGAGGATTCCTTAAGAGATACATTGGGAGATCCATAAACACCCACCAATGAAGTAAAATCCTTAATCAACCAAAACCTAGCTATCCTACCAAATGGGGAAAAGAGGGATATTTATGGTTAGGTTAAAGGGTGGGTAACATTACCTAAAATGTCCCTAAAGAAAGCTCTTAAGACCTAAGTTGCTCGAATTCGGGTGTAGGTGCCCGATATGTGTGCAAATCTAAAGGTCTGACCCATCATGATCTAAATTTAAGATTCGGGGATACAAATCTAATTATGGATACAGGTGCGGAGATTCGGCTAAACAAATATCTAAAAATAGAGTTACAAAACTAACTTATGAGATATTATGTGGAAACTTGAGAAAATATTGATCAAGAGGAAAGTCATAGAAGAAGATAAGAGGAAAAGGAGTGACATAGGAATTTTTGAGTACGACGTATTCCAATTTCTTTAACTTCACCTTAGCTTCTATTTTGATTATATAAAATATTAAATCTATGAGAATTTCTGTCAGTTTTGGTCAAAGTACTCAAAATTGGGCTAGGATCGGGTAAGGATCCCAAATGTTGCACATCCACACTCATGTTGTGTCGACATATTTGCAGCATATAAAATGAAGAGTCCAAGCAACTTAGCTTAAAACACACAGTGAGATTAGAGGAAGGATGTGTGCAAGAGAGCAGAAAGAGTTAGGTAGGGAGTGGAAGTGAAACAACAAATATAGGAAGACAAGATCTGTGTTGTGGGAATCGGAAAGATATTTCCCAGGGATGTTGATGAAGAAAACTTCTCACTAGTGGGACAGAATCAGAGCTATAGAGGAAGGTGGATTGATTTAGAAAACTTGAGAAAATGGATATGGAGTCTTTTGGACATGTCTAGTTGAAGCTTATCTAAATGGACCTACATCCGCTCATATGATGATGAAAGGCTATCTAACACCATCACCACCATCTTGATCGTAACTAATTGGAGTCTGCTAAAAAGGTTACCTATTGCTGGATAGATTTTCTTTGGCCTAGCCTTGTTGCAAATATTCTCCAAACAACAAATAAAGACGTGCTTTTGTAGATTTCCTGTCATTTTTTCCATGATTTTCCCTTTTATATTAATTTCTTTGTAAATTCTATGACTTTTTTTTTCCTCCCCCAGTGGGAGTTGGGGGTCAATAGTATAATTGGTCAGCTGCATTATTTACTATTTAGTCACAACAATGAAGTGAAATTCCATCTAAGTTAATTTCTAAGATGGCCTGTCACATCTTCATTTCATATTACCTACCCCTCTGTAATATAATTGGAAATCATCAAAATCTTCAAATATTTTATATTGTGGCATTTCCATTGGCAGGAAAATTGTAAACTTACTTATGGAACATAC
The DNA here is from genome assembly GCA_025642045.1 of Solanum sejunctum. Classification (NCBI taxonomy): domain Eukaryota; kingdom Viridiplantae; phylum Streptophyta; class Magnoliopsida; order Solanales; family Solanaceae; genus Solanum; species Solanum sejunctum. Next base: position 21,143,380 of record JAOTQJ010000049.1, on the reverse strand, counting down.
TGAACTTTTACAGGTACGGGAAATGAGTTTTCTGTTTGAGATGAACCCTAAGTATGTCAAGGAGTACATATACAGCATTACCCAGAATAAAGGAACAGTTAGCAAATTTGAATGGTCTCCTGAAAGGAAACCATGATGAACACCTTTTAAGGTACCTTTGTTGTTCTTGTTCTGTTTTGTAAATTAACCTTATGTTGATTATGTTGAATCAATATCTTTTGTTGAGGATCAGTTTCCTCTCTTCAGCAATGGATGTGTAGGTTGTAAATATCTCTTTATGCTCCAGTTAAAGCTCATCTTACCTGCCCAGATCCCCTTACTACCTTGTTTCTTTTCTGTCTTCTCTTCGTGTGTAGTTTCTCTGAGACTTTCAGTTTTTTCTCTTCTGGAATTTCGTAAAAAGGAGTAGAGGAATTATGATGACATAGCTGTTTAAAGAAAGATTAGACGTGTAAATGGAAGAATTAAAGTTATACAGAAGAATTTGATCTATAGCTGTCCAAAGAAAGATGTCCATTTCATCTGCAAACATTTTCTTTCCGATTAAACTACTCAAATGTAAATGCTGCAATTAGACTTTGATGAAAATGTCAACTTATTGTACAAAATTTTATAACATCTCAAGTCTTTTGATCTCGTAGTTCAGAGGTTTAATTATATATACAATTTGCCTCCTTTCTTTTTCTTTCTGAAAGGAGGGAGGTGTACTGAAAGGAGAAAGGATGATTGTCAATTGATTAGTTATTATTTATTTTAATCAACTCTTGATATTTTGCCTTGTCCTTCTTTAAGTCCGTAGAAAGTTTGGCGATTTTTGTTGTCTCTGGGAATCAAATGGTGAAATGGACAACTGGTTCATATTCATTGAAGTGGACTGACAGCCATAAGGCCACAGGGTCAATTCACTCGCCAGGCAAAAATATTTCTGTAGGTTACTTATTTGTCCAAGTCTTCGCCAATGGAATTATTATACTTATGTCGGTGAAAGATGGTGAATATCGTATGTATCAGTTGTGGTGTGTGCCGTGAATACCCAGTATCCATCTCTGTCAGGGTTTTACCTTCTTTTTCACTACCAATAAAGATGTAACTACATCAATTGATAGTTTTGAGCTTTGATACCATGTAAAATTAGGTCTTGGACCTAATTCACACCCCAAAAATTAGCTCAAGCGGAGGAGGATTGCTCGAGTCGTATAAAGAGTTGACCCATCTCATTAACTATCAACGCGAGACTTTCATTCTTCAACTTCTAATGCACCATCTCATATTGCCTTTGATTCTGCATCATAACCAACCTATTCCCGGAGGCTTTCCAATTGTGTCTTGTCATTTGGAGTGTAATCTTTCCAAGCTTCTTTCGATTGTTTTATACCAAAACTGGAATATGGTGAATGCATCCTAATAAATACTCGCACAACAGATTAGAGATTATTCCTCAAATCTATAAAATTGTTCCATATCCTTCGCAAGCTTTCTTATTTCTCTTTTAATACAATTTCCATGTGCTAGTGGAACGTCCCACGCCTTTCTTCTTCACTATCTTGATATTGAACAAAAGGACACCTTCAGATTTGGCAATGTGAGGGGCTCGATTACAAGTTGCCGAGCAATTCTCCTATGTTTTTTTTGGTCTTAAAAATAAGACAGTAGTACATAGAATAAGGAACCGTGAAATGTCTTTCTCCAATTTGGTAAAGATGATCTATGGACTGTTGACTTGGCAGAAGGCAGCATATATTTTATTCTTCCACTTTTTGGGGGGTTAAATACACATGCATTAAAGAGGTCTGCGGCCCTAACGTCTCTCCGTGATTTGGTAGAGTAACCATGTTTTATTGTTTCACTTCTTTATTATGGAGTCTGTAATAATGCATTTACGCTCTGTTTGGATGGTTGGTATCCTATAATATCTTATAGGATTATATCGTATCGTATTGTTTTGATAAATATGATGTTTGATATTTGGATATATTGTATCATTTTCAGTAAAGGATAAAATAAGGTTATTAAATAATAAGTACTGAAAAGGAAAATATTAAGGCAACAATCTGATCATATCAAATTAGTCATTACACGAAATGAGATCTTTTATCATTATCTAAAGATTGACCGACATAAAACAAGAAAAATAAAATAATAATTAAGATAAATATTGTGTTTAAATTGAAAATAAAATACTATGGGTAACAACCATCCAAACAAGCTGTTAAGATGTTGGGCACCCTAACGGTCTCCATGAAGGTGCCATGCCAGACCAATAGGAATTCTCGAACAGCACATTGATATTCTCCAATAGCAACCAACCAAATATTCGTTATTCATTATCCAGTTGTAAGTGATTCTTGATGCATTCTAAATGATAAAACAGGAAAGTATTCAAAGACCATTGATGCTAATTATAATTTTTTAATGAGTTGAACAATTTGAACTTCATGATGTGTCATATTTAGGAATATCAGCGTTATTAATTGAATGGGTTGGATCAATTTAAAATGGCTTACAATAGGTTAAGTCAATAAACAGCCTACCACTTAAAATTTCTCCGGTCAAAGACTAAACATGACCGAGGTGTTGGCCACCCTTAAAACATAGACCCCTGGTACTTTTATCGTGCTTAAAATTATTTATTTTAAAACCTAAGGCACTAGGTCAAACTCTAGGAAAAAAATAAGTGTCCTGAAATAATTGGAGAAGTTAATTTTTTTGTTGTCGGAGATAATCAGAAGAAAGTATGAACTTTTACTTTGAAGCAAAAGTTGCTTCAGAATAAGTAGCACATTATTATTGGATAAAATTCATCATCATGTATTTTCGGATACTCATTATTCATGATCAAAGTCTCAAGAAAATACACACGCTCTCGCTCTCTCTTCTTATTGTTTATTTTAATTGAAAAACTTAATTGAAGCCTTTAATAAGTATGAATATCTGAAATTATTTATTTATTCAAAATGATAAAATCTATTGTAAGGCTTATCTTATAAGTTCTTTCCATAATTTGATGCTTAAAGGTACTTTTAAAAAGATTAATCGAAGCAAACTTCTTTAATACTTTCAAAAACATTCGTCGAATAATTTGTTTTCATAGTGCAGCATGATGACTCGTGTAAAAATGATTGGCCAAAATAAGCTGGCTGTAAGTTAATTCAATCTCTCTAAACGACTTTGGATACATTAGACTTTTACTTTCGATTTTTTTGATCTATTTACTCTTTTGATTTATTTAAAAATAAATAAACTTTTTTTTTATTATCAATTTTTTAATTTTAATATTTTATGTAACATGATTAAAATAAAAGATGGGAACTTCACGTATTTTTTGATACACTTGATAAAATTTATCCAATACTAGAATAACAGCCTTAAACAACTAGTAGTCAACCAATAGAAATGGTATTTGGAGTGTATGAGAAAGTGACTCTCTTTAAGTGGTCGAAGCAAAGTGCTTCCTACTCAATAACAAAAAGTAGTTGCCTCTCAATCAGTGCAAAAATAATGCTGTTGAACTAAGTTATGCATCATCCCCCCTACTTGCCCCTTTTGTTTAGTACTAATTTTGTTAGTTATGAGATCAAAATATTTATTAAAAGAATAAAGCATCAATTAGCTGGAGAATATTGGAAAAAAATAAGATGTAAATGGAAAAAATATGAGCCTGAAGATGAACCAAAAAATTGGGACCCTTGTCCCCGCTCTCTCTCTATAAAACAATTAATGTCAGTGTCACAGAGAACTCCATCATTTTCCCTTTCCTTCAGTAAGCAAATTTAGATGAATAGTAAGTCATTTTACCCCTGACCCCACTTACAAAGAGATATATATGTGAATTTTTTGTCTCGAATTGTATGTCTTGTTTTCTATTTAAATTGTTCCAAATAAAATTTTCAGTATCTTGATATTTATATTCTCTTTAGTTTCTTACTCGGTTACTCGGTGTTCAATGTTCACATTAAAATTCAATTATATTTAAATTTATATCGCATAAAATTCCATTTAGAAAGCATTCTCTATAAAAAAAAAATCGTTTGTAGACTCAAATTTGAGATCCTGCTTTTACATCCTTGATATTTATATTAGTAATACTATACTATATACTTTTAATATATTTTTAAAAGTTTACCTTTTCTTCTTCATAGTTAATTCCTCACCCTTTCTTTGTTTTTGTTCCCTGCTCATGAGCCCATTTAAAAACCAATCTTGAAAGTGCTTCTTCTTCTTCAATTTTCATTAGGAAAAAGCTGCAGAAAATGGGTTGTTTTTCAGTTTCTACTGTCCTGTTCTTAACAGTTCTCCATGCTCTGTTCTTGCATGCGTATTCAACTACACACTGGCAAGACATTGAAGTCTTGAAACAGCTCAAGAATAGTGTCGACCCTAATTCAATGTCACCTGGGTCATGCTTGAATTCCTGGGATTTCTCTGTAGACCCTTGTGATAATCTCGGAGGTGAAAAATTCACCTGTGGTCTCCGTTGCGACGCTGTCGTTTCCTCTGTTAGCCGGGTCACTGAACTCGCTCTTGACCAGTGGAATTACTCCGGTTCAATCACTCCTGTTTCTTGGAATTTACCTTATCTCCAAACCTTAGACCTTACTAATAACGCTTTCTCTGGTTCAGTGCCAGAGTCGCTTTCGAATCTAACTCGGGTTCAACGACTCGGTTTGTCGGGTAACTCGCTATCCGGTTCAATTCCGAGTTCACTGGGTTCACTTTCGAACCTTGAAGAGCTCTACCTTGACAACAATTTCCTCGAGGGAGAAATTCCCCAAAGTTTCAACGGTCTCAAGAATTTGAAACGGCTCGAATTTCAAGGCAATAAGCTTACTGGCGAGTTTCCCGAGTTGGATCAGTTGAGTAATTTGAATTTCATCGATGGAAGTGATAATGCAATCTCCGGCGAACTCCCGGCTAGTTTCCCGGCTTCTCTGTTTCAGCTCACGATGAGAAACAACAGCATCGAGGGTAACATTCCGGCGAGCCTCACCGGACTGAATTTCCTCCAAGTTATCGATCTGAGTCACAATAAACTCAGTGGGCCAGTTCCAGCGAGTCTCTTCACCCACCCATCCCTCGAACAGCTCACACTATCATACAACAAATTCGGGTCGATTCAGGAACCCGGGAACTCGTTTCAGAACAGTCAGCTTATTGCAACAGACTTGAGCGACAACGAGATCCGTGGGTTATTACCCGGGTTCCTGGGCCTAATGCCCAGATTATCATCTCTTTCCCTGGAGAACAACAAGTTGTCGGGTATGATCCCGACCCAATACGCATTGAAAATGGTGTTTCCGGATGAAGGTATGGCCCAATTTGAGAGGCTATTATTAGGAGGGAACTATTTATTCGGACCCATACCGAGTCCGTTGTTGGATCTTAAAGCGGGTTCGGTAACCGTAAGGTTAGGAGACAACTGTTTGTACCGGTGCCCGTTGAGATTATTTTTATGTGAAGGTGGGGAACAGAAATCATTATCGGAGTGTCAGGCTTTTGGTCCCATCATTCCTTGACTAGTGTGACAATGTCTTTATTTCGAGGCCTTCAATTTATTTTTTATTTTGTACTACTATTGTATATTGTAAAAATATTTTTTTTTTATTTGGTATTTTCTGCAACCTTATCCCATGTATGGGGTTCTTAGATATGATCTAGAGGATCAATGGTTGTAGCTTATGGAGAGTTTGAATTGTTACTTTTGAGTGAGAAAGAAATAAAGATTTCTTATCGGGATTGTCTCAATAAATTTAAGGGTTAAAAGTAAAATTTTATAGGAAGATTTTATTATTTTTTTAAGTTGTTATATATAAATTGAATAACAATTCTACAAATGAAATTATTAGAAGGTAGGATGCGAATACAAAGGATGAAATGAAAACGATAATAATATAAAGTTAAGAAAATCAAGCCTCACTCAAAACCTTAATAAGTTCACTAAATTTGGTCAACTGATCTAATAATATTAAAAATAATATTGATTTGTTAAAGTTCTTGAAATTTGAAGAACACCCCAAAAAATTAAATTTGATCTCTTTATAAACATATAAAAGTATATTTTGCAAATCACAAAAATTTGTATTGTGTGGTAAATTTTAGATATTTCATAATGAGTGAATAAAAATAGAAACAATAATAAAAAAGGTAAATGTATGTAAGAATAATAGCTTGACTTCATGATAATCATGAAGATACAAATGAATCAATAAAATAAATAGTCACGTAAAAGAGAATATTATAATTAAATAAATGCTATTTTATTGTTAGAATAACCTTCATATCAAATAAAATAAATAGTTACTATGATATTTTCTATCCCATTTTTGTTTTTCAAATTTATCGATATATAAATTTATAAAAGAAACTGAAGACCCTAAAAAATTTGAATCCTCAGACGATTATTTTAATAGTCTTATGGTTAAAACAATCCTATTTCTTAATGCCGTGAGGTTGTAAGTTGAGGAAATTCTATTCGGCGAATTTTGAATTTAAGTTCTTCAGTTCAGTGCAATTATTGTACTACATATTAATGTGTTTGTCTATAATAGCTCTAAAAAAAGGAAAGAGAGAAATAATAAGATGGATTATAAACCAATATCTCTAAGGTAAGTTTGTATGTTTTCAATTAATAATGAAAACCAGGGAAATTATTTATGGATTTTTAGTACATGTGGTGCTTGATATTAGATTTCCTGGTCGAAACATGACGAAATGTCCTTTTCCCCACAATTACTCATATGTACTGTCTATAGGTCGATGAGTACAATTAAACAAAAGACGCCACATTTTATATGGTTGTCACAATTCCATTTTATACGATTAACTTAACAATTTACACATAATTTTTTTTTTTTTGAAATATAAATCAAAAGTGTCGAACTGGAGCAATTTATTATGGTTTATGGTGTTGAATTGAAACATGATCGTATTCAAATGTCTAAATGAAATATTTCAACAATTGTAAGAAACTGATTATGTATCACACAAATTATTATTTCAAATACTTGGACATTAATTATGATGTTTTATTTGTTTTTTTCTCCGAAAACTTTTTAGTTTATTCTAGTAAATTGTGACTTTGTGAGTCATAAAAGCTTCACACAACCAATGTAAACATGTAGGTATACAAAATATGGTTTTTTTCCATTGCTGCATCGTATACATTGTACTCGGTGTAACTTTTCTTTTAATTTTAAGGCTTTCTTCTTTTTTTTTTTAACTGAAATTTTTTAAGTAATACTTTTTCCATTTAGATTGATCTAGTTTGACTTTTCATATAATTTAAGAGAATAAAGAAGATTTTCAATCTTATAATCTTAAATTAAAAATTATATCAAATAAACTAAAATATTTCTTTAATCTTATAATATTAAACATATCATGTAAAAAATTAAAAATTAAAATTTTATCAAAAAAGAAAAAAGAAAAATAGGAAGGTAGTAAGAAGACCCTAGAAAAGAGGTACTCTGATCTCCTCAGCAAGAAGCAGAAGCTGCTGACCAATATGAAAATCTGCTTCCCCTTGACATCACATAGTACCAGTCAATAGGATTCGTTTTCAAAAAAATAATGATCTATTTTTATATAATTTGTTTAAAAAAATAATTTCTTTTTATAATATTTTAATTATTATTTTTCACGTGATACATTTAAAATTACAATCTTTCAGGATATTTTTAATAAATTTAATGCAATTTTAATTTAAAATCTTAAAATTTTTAAAAGAACTATTTTTTTAAACTTCGTATCAAGTCAAACTAACACATTTTTTTTAAATGGAATAAGTATGATCCGTAAATATGTATAGAATTTTGTACACCTCTTAAAGCATAATATATTTTATTACAATATTCCGATTGGTTACATTTAGAAATGAGTAATTTTTGTCGTTTTAGTGAATGAATAAAAAGAGAAGAGAGGAAACAAAACTAAGCTTTATAATTTTGAATTACGTATTCATTAATGTGAGTGAGCCCTTTTGTTCAATTATTTATATTTTTCAACTTGAATTTCATGATGAGGCACATCTTGGGAAGTTATTGATATAAGTTAGTGGAAGTATATAAACCAAAAGTCCACAAGATAGAAATGATGGGCTTATTAATGAATTTGATCTCTTAGTTGGCCCTCCATATAAATTACCTACGAAAACTTATATATGTATACTATATTAATAAAATATTTATTATTTATAGTAATAAAAAAATTATTGAATATTTATAATGTATTTATATTATAATTTTAATCTATATTGCAAAAACTTTTTACAAAATATATATATTATAAGTTTTATCACATGCTTTTATACATACTATGTCAATTTCTATCAAACAAGCATCATATATTTTTAAATATTTTTTACATATTTATATTGTATGCATAATTTATATTTAATACAAAAATAAATTTATCATAATATTATTATAAATTATAATAAATAAAAAATATTACTAGAATCAGTACTTATTTATTAAAATAAAATTGCCAAAGTTGTTTCTCCAATCACGCACATAGCTTTTTTATGCCTTCACACATAATCATATAAAGGCTACAAGCAGTGGCAAAAACAGAAAATTGAATAGCAAATGCCATTACAGCATAATTTATTATTTCTGTCATATTTAGCTTACACTGTAAGATGAAAAATGTTTAAGCAAATCTATTTTTACAAGGAGAGAGGCATCTAACATGGCGTAGAAAAAAGTGCAAATTAAAGAGAAAGCTAATTAGGCACATGATATGTCAATTTATGTAAATCTAAGATTGTATATTTCTTAAAATCTCCAAGTTTCCAGCGGGCTGTCTTTTTGTTATTATGGGATCATTGACAAATTAAATAAAATGAACATTTAGAAGATAAATTATAATAATACATAAAAATATGTCATTTATTTTATCATTGATTAAAAAAAGTAAATCATAAAAAAAGAAAGACAACTTTAGCTCTCACGTATTCACAAAAACATCTATGATGGATATATGGGTTTGCAATCAGGGGCGGACCTAGGAAGGGGTGAGGGGATTCGTTCCCTCAGTGAAAAATTATACTATATAAATAAGGTAATTTTTTTTATATATTTTTGTAAATATATATATTAAATTTGAACACTTAAACAATAAGCAAAGTCTAACATAAATAGTAAATCTCTTTTTAAATCAACCCTTTCGAATCTCACTTAAAGTATTATTTCTTAGATTTTCTTAATTATTCCTTTGAAAATTGTTTTTTATTGATTTATTCGCACATTTATATTTTTATTATATTTTGAACCTTTTGAGTTAAAATTCTAAATTCGTCACTGCTTGCAGTTGATTAGCAAAAACATTCTCTATTTCTCCGTCTATCAAAAAAATGCAATTTTTTTTAAAAATGTACTTTCATTTTTATTAAAAGCAAAAAGCAGGGATGTACATTTTTCCCTTCTATTTTATACCCCAAAACTACGAAGTCAACATAATGCTCCAATATCACATGTTTTTGGAACAAATAGTACACTGCTATATATTGATCAACTCTTCAATTAAAAAGCCAGTTCAAAAAGACTAATTTATGAATGGATGGAATAGTGAGTACAACATTCCTTAATTAAGTAATGTTTGCTGATTGCACTATGGGAGATATTAATTGAATCTATATAGGTTATCTTTTAATATGAAAATGTAGAACATATTTGAGTGATTTTGCAGTCAGCTTTTTCTGTCAATTTTGCTAGTTTCAAGCTAAGGCAACGACTCCACTATAGTCAATTATGATCATATAACTTCAACTGTTCTAGTCCTAGTCATTACCATTATCCATATGGGAGTAATAATCACTTATTATGCCCTTTGTTTCCGCAACTGGTGGACCATGTTATCTGTTGCCTAAATCAAAATGATGCAAATTTTTCTTGATATAACATTCAATCAATTATGTACTAGTAGTGGTAGGCAAAAAAACATTCACTCAAGGATAGTCAGATAGATATTTTTTATTAGAATATATAGGTTAAATATAAATATTTTGATATATATCAATTGTTGACCATTTTTATACTAAAATTATCCACCTATATTCTAAAAATATGAACACCTTTGACGAAAATATTGATTTTACCACTAGCACAAAGCCTAAACACATGGTACACCAGTTAACAAAATTCTGCCTACACCACAAGGTTGAAAGGTCATGATTTGCATCATTTTCCATACCCCACCTCATCTTAAAATCAGTTTGGGCAAAATGAGTCATCTCCCACTTGTTTTATTAAAATCCAATAACGGTACCATACATTACTTGTATGGATGAATGATACATCAACAATATAAGATCTAATACATCGTTGCACACAGTAAATGTTATTATATTTATTTAAGTATGTTGCTAACGTTTTGTGATTTTCAAGATTTGCAGTAGGGTGGCCGTGTTTGTAATTTGGACTTATATATGGAGAAATATTTAATTTGTCTTAAGTGGATTCTTTTTCCGTTGGCTAATTAACAAAGCTGTCTAGTTGGAGGTACTGTTCCTACTTAGATTCCCTAAGAAACACCAGACAAAAAATGCAGGAAAAGAATAGAAAAAAGATAAAGTGGATGTAAAAGGAAGATCTCAAAAAGTAACTTCTAACTGTTTCATTTTCTAGCCAAAACCTCATTCTTATGATTCAATAAAACACAAAAAAAATACTAAATATATATATATATATATGTGCGTTTTAAAATGGTAAAGGGGACAAATATTACTATCAGCTTTATGAAACCGTTTGCCCATTCAAATTGATCTCATGCCAACTAAGCAACATACTCTTATTAAGTGCATGACTTATCTAATATATTCTACTAGTGTAATTTACTCAAACAGCATGAGGCAACTGTCTATATCTAACCTGTAATCAATACATCTCCATTTTTCCGAATTTCAATCATATACATTTATTTTAATATACAACAATCACAGCAATAACCATGGGAATTTGGGGTAGGAGAAAATCTTTCTTTTTCTTCTTCTTTTACACAATCTTGTCTTTTGTGGTTCCATGGCCATTAGAATCTTGTCATTTGGTTGATAAGATATCTTTGTTAGACTTTAAGAAAAGAGTTACTTCTGATCCTTCCAATTTATTGCAAACATGGACACTTACAACTGATTGTTGCAAATCTTGGGAAGGTATTGCCTGTAATATCAATGGCAGGGTTGTCAACGTCTCTCGCCCTGGCCTTGCTTCAGGGGACGATTTCATTATCGATACTTCAATTTCCGGAACTCTTTCTCCTTCTATTGCTAACCTCTCTTTTCTTGAATTACTTGATCTTAGTAATCTCAAGGACATATCAGGGCAAATTCCACCTGAATTTGGCAAGTTATCGCGATTGAATTACCTTTTTCTTGATTCTAACAAACTCTCAGGATCTATACCTGTCACGTTTAAATATATGTACCAACTCAAGAAGCTTTATCTCAGTGATAATACTCTTTCTGGTAATATTCCGTCGAGTATTTTCGAAAGTTGTGTTTTACTATCAGAACTTGGTCTTTCAGCAAATCAGTTTTCAAGTCCAATACCATCTTCAATTGGGAATTTGTTGTCATTGAACAAGCTTGATATGAGTAAAAATAACTTCTCTGGAAGCATTCCAGAGAGTATAGGAAGGCTCAAGAATCTAGCATATGTTGATTTGTCAGAAAATCAGTTATCTGGAAAGATTCCAAACTCTATTGGAAACCTTTCCCAAGTTGTTCTAATGTATCTGAATCAAAACCAATTGAGAGGAAAAATTCCATCATCAATATCTGGTCTTAGATCATTGGTGTTCTGCCGTCTATCGGAAAATCAGCTGAGTGGCAATATTCCACCTTCTATTGGAAATCTTCCAAAGATCCAAAGACTAATATTTGAGAACAACAAGCTTAGTGGAAAATTGCCTGCAACACTTGGACATCTTGTAACTCTCACTGACATGTACTTTTCCAATAATCTTTTTACTGGAAAAATCCCATCAAGTTTTGGCAATCTGCAGAACCTACAGGCACTAGATTTGTCGCGGAATAAGCTCAGTGGTGAAATTCCTCATCAGCTTGTTAAGCTCGCGAGGTTACAGATATTGGATCTGTCACTTAATCCTCTGGGGCTTTCAAGGATACCAAACTGGTTCAAGAAACTAGGACTGTTTCGTCTCATTTTGGCGAAGACTGGGATCAGAGGGAAGCTTCCAAGTTGGTTGGCTTCATCGTCGTTATCAACACTCGATTTATCCAACAATGGTTTGACAGGAAAATTACCTAAATGGATTGGAAATATGACCAACCTTGCATTCTTGAATTTATCAAACAACGCCTTCCATTCATTGATCCCTGATGAGTTCAGAAACCTATCACTTCTGATGGATCTTGATCTCCACTCCAACAGATTTTCAGGCAACTTGAAATCAATTTTCTCCAAGAATTATCAAGACCCCCTTGGCCGCTACAATTCTATTGATCTTGCCTACAACATGTTCAATGGACCATTAGACGAAAACATCGGAAATGAACCTGTCATGGAATCCATTTTGTCACTAAGCTTGTCCCACAATCCATTGACAGGACACATACCAAAATCACTGGGAAATTTGACAAGTTTGCAGGAAATTAAACTAGTTGAGAATGGACTAACAGGTAGATTTCCAACAGAACTCGGGAACGCCAAGGAACTGAAAACAATTTTACTTTCAAATAACAATTTGAGAGGTGCAATACCAGCTGAAGTTCTGAACTTGAAAGACCTTCAAGAATTTGATGTGTCAGGAAATCGACTAAGCGGTCGAATCCCTCCCCATAAAGCCAATATCCCAAAGTCTGCATTTTTGGGAAATCAGGGCTTGTGTGGAGCTCCACTAGCTCCTTGTAAGCACACATAGTATCTGTCAAGAGGAAAACTTTAAGCACAATATATTTCTTTTACGTTTTCGTTCGACAAATGCATTGTATTTCAGTTGTACTCACTCAAATACATGAAAAATTAAAATAACAATTGGACAGATGCTGTTGTCTTTTTCCACTTGGTATTTTGTTAAACAAAAGTACTGTATAAAACATGAAACTGTGTTTTTACTCTCTTATGTTTACCAAATTCACTTTACTTTTTTTTTTTTTCTAGAGCAAACATGTTACTATGCACACAAAATATGGATGTCAGCTTCCACCATAGCCCTCCTGGCCAAAAGAGCAAAGCGAATAAAGGCCTTTGAATCGGCAACATTTGCAGCTAAGACTTTGCTATTGTGATACATTGGAGCAACAATTGTAATAAGCAAACCTTGGAGAATTCTACATTAATACCCTAAATGTGCACTGTAATTCCTAGGAGAAACTTGTCTTTGAGGCCACGTCACTGGCAGCCGATCCAATTGAACCATCAAATTATTATTTGTTTAAATATAATCTTTCTTTTCTTTTTGATTGTTAGTTAAATTTTATTGTATTGTATTTCCAATCACCTCTTCTTTTCCTATTTATATTGTCTAGTCTTATTTTGCCCTTCACCATATGCTCCTTATTTTGCCCTTCACCATATGCTCTTTTTTTGGTTACATAATAAGTCTACTCCTTAGGATTAATGTGTGGTATTATGTAAACCAAAAATGATTCATTAAAAGAATATCACCCAATTAATAAGCTGTGTCTCAAAAGAAGAAGAGAAGAAATGGGGTGTTGCGAGAATCGAACTCGCGACCTCTCGCACCCGAAGCGAGAATCATACCACTAGACCAAACACCCTCTCGCTGCTCTTCGTGAATGTTATTTACTCAAGTTCAAGATTTTAAAAGCAGATGTACATAATTCACTTATATATTACGGCAATTAGTACATTTACTTAACCTTAAAAATGCTAGCTTATTTATCTATGTTGCGACATTTCTTCTACCTTGGGCCTTGCACCACTATGCATTACAACTTGGGAAGCCAGCTAGGGCCTCTCAATTATTAGCCCAACAGAATTGGATGGACACACAAGTAGGGTAACATTGGAGAACAATATATATGCATTCATTTGAAACGTAAAAGGAATTATACTTGAAAGGACATGGACTACCACTTCATGTTTCATGCATTCATTATTGATGCTTGGATGTACTTTTATTTCGTTTTCTAAAGAATTTAAAAAAGTTGTGTATTTGTATATGCATGTCACATCTTAAGAAAGTAATTGTAAGGGTATAAACCTAACTTTCTAGAGGGGGTGGGGTTCAAAATTTTGGTTTCGATTGGAAATTAGTATTGTAGTGTTTGTTGGTTTTTTTTGTTATTTTTCATTTAAGAAAATATACAGACTTATTTCATATTCTGGATTTGTTTTCAATCCACACCGCTACTTGGATTTTCAGACAAAAGATGGGCCCACATTGAGACTGATGAACTGCCACCATACCATGTGACTTTGTGAGCTTCTTCTCATGTCAATTAAACTTTTTATCTCTCAAATTTTGGTTAAAATCCTGTATTTATCTTGACAAGTACTTATGTGTATGTTAAAATCATGAAATTCAAATTATGGTTCTGCTGGAAGCACAATGTATGGAGTAGTTATAGTAATCAATAAAATCATGAATGCATTACATGTGAATATTGACTTCATAATTCCTACGTCTCAGAATATGTGTGAAAGACACTGGACAAAATTCAAATCTGCATTGGTACTCGAATCGAAGTCAGATATTTAAACATAATTTAAAAAGTTAGCGTATTATTTCGTCCTTCACTTTTATTCGTGTGCTATGCTTAAAATTATATTCGCTTTTACTTGATATTCTTAGCATGTCATGGAGTATTACTCACTATTTATTATATTGTTTGACTCGAAAAAGAAAGCTATGGCAACAAAAAAAGAACTGATGAAATATTAAGGATAAAATTGGAAGGGAAGCATTGGGGGCAAGGGTGGAGCTATAGTATTCCTTCGATAAAAAATTATAGTATTTATATATGATCAAAATAATTTTTATGTATATACATTAGATGTCAATTTTCTGTAATTAACTTGTGTATCTACTTTTTCAAATTTTAAATCTCGTTGGTGAAAATTCTAACTCCATCTCTGATGAAAGGAGTACTTAATTGGACTCTAAAATTAACAACTACAGATTCTTTTTGGGTACCACAGAGCATGGACTCACCAAGAGGTTGTTAATGCACATAATAAGTTAGATGGAAAATTTCTTTTGGTGCCAGATTTAGGTGAAAATTTTTTCACTTTTGTACTTGGCTTATTATTACAAACAAAAATTGTGATTGAAACCAAAAATCAAGAAACACTAGATTACTATGAATAGTAGTGCTACTTTTTAATCATGAAAGGTAATAATCATCTTACTACATTTTATTTTATGGGTGGGTATATATTTAAATGGTGAATTGATTGCCACTATTGATGAATTGTACTGACCACAGACAATAACTTTATATAGTCTAACTAACTTGTTTCTTTTGTGAAAGTCATCATATTTACAAAAAAAATGTTACTGATTGGGTGTATTCCACTTTATATACAGGTAAAAAATTAGTTCAAAAAGTATTTCACCTATAGATTTTTCCCACTTTAGTAGGCTCAAAACTGTTGGACATTCTTGTTGGTTTCTGCCCTATATAAAATAGAAATGGATCCTCAATCCAATGAATTATCATAAAATATTTTGTAACATTTATACAAATGTACTAACATATATTTAAAAAAAAAGAAATATTTTTTAATCAAATTATCTAGTAACAAGATATATACACGACTAACGTAACTATCCATGCAAATTTCCTAAAAATTTTGAATTTCAATAAAAACTTGGAAATTGGAGTAGCAAATAAGCAAAGTTGTCATTGCAAGTAATGTAATGTAATGGAGCAAAATTGGTACGACGCATAAGGACATCTTAGGAAAGTGGAAATCTACTTCCTAGACTCCCCGAGTCAATTTGTTCCTATCTTTTCTGTCGTTTTAATTTATGTGATAAAAATTAATTGAGCATGAAATTATAATTTTTTATTAAAATAATTTTAAAATATATGATCTACATAAGTTGTTTTGTAAATAAAATTATGATTAGATAATCTCATTAAAATAAAAGAAAATTTTAAAGCTTAATTATTATACTAAAGTCGTCATTTGAAATTGAAAAAGAAAAAGGGTGATACACATTGAACATAAGAAGTATTTTTGCATTTCATTATTTCAAACGATATATGATAAACTTCCATTAACTTTAATTTTCATGACTATGATAAAATAAATTGAGAAGCATAATTGTAATAATGTAATGTGGACATATATAATATCTATTTATATAGTACAATTGTAGCACTTGGCAAATCAAGCGTAAGATTTAAATAAAGTTACCTTTTATGCAATAATAATGTAAAACCTACAAGGCTGCCTAATTAAAATTCAATTATGCAAAAGAATTGTCTTATCTTAAATGTAATTTAGGAAAATGAGTGATATACTAAATCAGATCCAAAATTCGTTCTTTAATATAATATTTGATGGACATAGAATTCTTAATTTTTTTTTATATATATAGAAAGAGCTTATTTGACATGATTTTTTTATTATATCAGACTTTTTTATGTGCATATTATACTATCTAATACGAGGCTATAGAAGCTGCTAAAGCAGCAGTTGTTGGATGACATGTCTACTTTAGTTATTTGCTTGAATTTTCTGCTTCTCTTTCTTCTTTATTACATGTGGTCCAATCAAAATATTTCATCAACTTTGACATGTCTACTTCAGCTATTTAATTATTTTCATGACTATGATAAAATAAAATTGAGAAGCATAATTGTAATAACCTAATGTGGACATATATAGTATCTATTTATATAGTACAATTGTAGCACTTGGTAAATCAAGACTAAGATTTAAATAAATTTACGTTTTATGCAATAATAATGTAAAATTTACACTATTAACTAGGCTGCATAGTTAAAGTTCAAGTATGCATTAAGGAATTGTCTATCGTAAATGTAAATTTAGCAACATAAAGAATACACTGAATTAGACTGAAGATTTATTATTTTAATATAATATTCGATGTGCATAGAATTCTTGATTTTATATAAAGAGAGCGCAATTTTTTACTAGGTCTAGCTATTTTATGGGCAATTAGGTAATTCTGATACAAACAG
>JAOTQJ010000049.1:21109020-21123632 GCA_025642045.1 Solanum sejunctum | reverse complement strand
TTAGGAATTAAGTTTAAATTTATTTCTTGATTTCATAGAGTAAATAAGTAGTATTGAATATTTACTTTTAGTATAGTAGATCAGTTAAAAAAAGTATCAAATATTAGTTTGTATTATTTTTTAACAAGTATATCAAATTCAAACGTGACTAATAAAAGTAGACGGATGGAAAAATACCCTTGCATAGGATAAAACCTTAACCTCGAATTTGTAAAAAAGATTTTGATGCCAGTCAACTGGCATATTTTCTTGCCCTATAATGAACTTATTACGCCTTGAGCCGGCGGACTAAATTGTTTGCGATGTAAAAACAATCGCACATTTTGGTATCTTTCGTAAACATTGTTCCTTTAATAATTTCAGTCTCTTGTTTTATATAATTTTTTTTCTATTTTTACTTTGTTCTAAAAGATTTGAGGGGATTTAACATCTCTAAAACACTATAGTTTTAATACAACTAAATGTAGCAGTTACTGTAAATGCTCATTGTTACAAGTAGCGATATCGATGTAGAGGCGAAATTTAAATTTTAATTTATATTTAAAAAAAATAAAGGAATTGAACAAAATTTAATAGAACTTTTATGTACGTACTACTTCAAAAGAAAAAGACATTCAATCAGTGAATTCACAAGAATGTCCTCCTCCTTAGTTGTTAATTAGTCCTATATATTATATAGATTCTAAAATTTTAAAATAGATATAAGAGACAGAGACAAGAATTGGATTTGCAAAGGAATCATTAGAGAAGTAGACAAATGATGGTGGGGTAAAGCAATTGGCTCTGCTTTCATCTACTTTTAGCACTCTTTGCTTCCAAGGGATTATGCCATATATTTCTTATCATTACATGCACTACATGTGTGTAATGTATACTAATTAAACAAATATAATTTTTAATCAAAATAATGTAGCAACATGTTTTCTACTTCCTAGTTAAATTAATTTTTGCATTATTATTTATCATGTTTCGAGTCTACATCTGAGGAGTGATCGACACTTGAAAATCACTTTTGACATAACTAATTAGTAAGCAAAAGACTAAACTGAATGTGGAAGCTTTAAAAAGGGTGAGCATTCAAAGTATGCGATTGTTTGAATTAATTTGGAATTAAATGAGGAATAATACTTTAAATTCTAACTCTAGAAAGATTAAACTGGTTTCACTTTGTCTATGACTCCTTTACTAATTATGAATAGGTGTTCAATAAGACCCATGACTATTTCAAAAGTATTTGAAAATAACTAAACTGCAAGTATAATTAAAAGGAGTCGTTTAAAAGATACATAAACTAATGCAAAAAATTTAGTTGGTAGAAAGGTTTTAAACTCAATTAAGTACTCAAGTTCCCGTATATATGATATTAAATCACTTTCAATACACTTCTCACATATAGTAATGAACCTTAACATGTAAAAGCAAGTTGGCCATCACTCGGTTCAAAACTTATATACTACTAACAAAAAATTCGAATTCTAAAAATAGAGTTGCGAGATGTTATAATATTAATATATTATATTATGTGATAATAATGATAATAAATAGAATGTTAGTACTAGCTAAATAGAAAAGTTGTATAGTAGAGTAGAGAAGAGTGGAGAATTATTGAGTTATAATTTACTTATAAATTGTTTTCTATTCATTTATTTAGCGAGCTACGTTCATAAGAAGGTCTTTATATTTAGACCATAGTCTGTCTTAAAAAATTTAAATAACCAAAACATAAGAATCATACTGTTATATATCATAGGTGTGAACAAAATAAAATGTAGTATAATGTACATTCGATCCAAATGTACTATTGTTTTGCGGTGTTTCCCAATAATATAATTAAGCTAGGGCCAACATGAAAAAAATGATAAATAGGATGAGCACCATTTTATAATATCATAATAAAAAATGAACTTCGATCTAATTCAATTCTTAAAAGCTAAATTATGAAGCAGGATTGTTTTAAAACCATATAAAAGTCTTCACCTTTCTAAAGTACTGACACGAGGCTCAACATTGAATAAAGAATGAATTGTGATGGGTGGGTGGCAAAACTTATCAAGGAACATATTTAAACTAATTCTAGCCTAACTATTATAACTTATAGTTAGTTAAGTTGTTAGAAAGTTAGTTACTACTTAAAGTGTATATAAGTTTATACATTTAGTGTATTAAACAACAAATGAATAAAAATTAACTTCTTCTTCTTCCTCTCTTTATTCTCTTCTTACTGTTCTACTTGTTCTTTATTTTTGGTATTCATCATCACATAGTGTCAGAGCTTTCCTGCTAGTATTACTAGCATTGATTCTGTTAATTCTGCGAGTTTCTGAAAAGGATATTCAAGTTTTCTTATTCTTGTTGTTGTTCGAACAAAGTTTCTTGTCTAATCATCAAGGAGAACATAATTTCTGGTTCTCGAAATGGTACAATAATTGGATCAAATGGTGAAGGTGCTTCAGAGCCGATCAATAGAATGACACAAGGACCAGGTGTAGATTAAAGTAATTTATTATTTCTTTCTCCTTCTGATATTAGTGGAGCACAGATCATTTCTTTTTAGTTGACAAGCATCAAAAATTACTTAATGTGGAATAAATCCATGAAAGTTGTCTTGCTTAAAAGGAATAAAATGGGACTGGTTGATGGTACCTGCGAGAAAGAAGTGTTTCTAGAAAAGTTGTGGAGTAATTGTGAAAGAGTCAATGTTGTGGCATTGTCTTGATTAATGAACTCAGTTGCAAAACGCTTTTTCGGATGCATTATGTATGCATCTAATGCCCAGGTTGTTTGGGATGATTTGTATGAGAGATTTAATAAAGTGGATGGATCAAGAGTCTTCAATATCCAAAAAAAATTGCTACATTGACACAAGGTACCTCTTCTGTTTCTGCCTACTACTCAACGTTAAAGAATATTTAGGAAGACTTTGAGGCTTTAGTGCTGGCTCCTTGTTGTAATTGTGAGAAGTCCAGAGAGTTTGTGTCTCACTTACAAAAGTTAAAGTTGTTCCAGTTTCTAATGGGACTTAATGAGTCGTATAATCAAGTAAGAAGTCAAATCTCACTCATAAATCCTATACCCTCAATTAATCAGGCTTATGGAATAGTGGTTAGTGATGAGGGACAAAAGTCCATTTCTGGTAATGCAGGAATCTTAGGTCAAGTCCTAAAATTGAAAGTCAAGGCATTAATATAGCTATGTATGCTAAGCATGGACCCTCAAGATTCAAAAATAACTATAGTGTTCAGTGTGATTTCTGCAAAATGAAAAGGCATACCAAAGATGTGTGCTATAAATTGATAGGTTATCCTGCAGATTACAAGTTCAAAAAGAGGGCACCTAACTATGAATATGGTTTAGGGGCAAGTGCTCATAATGTAATTGTTGATAATGTGTCTCAAGAGCCTAATAGAAAGTCTGATTATGATGAGCACGTACTAGTCAAGTTCATCATGAGATGGGGCCTTATACATTCACAAAGGAACAGTATAGTCAAATCCTAGCACTTGTGAAAGGTGAAGACGATGTAAGTGTCAATCTTGATGTAGCAGCTTTTGCAAGTTTAATAGGTAATGATTTTCATGGAGCTTTTTTATTTCAAAAAGGTTTAAGAATGGATAGTGACACTAGGGCTACTAACCATATGATAGCTGATGTAGAATTTCTAGATAAGGCAACATTGAGTAAGCTTGATAGCACAAGAAAAATGTACTTACTTACAGGAGGTGAAACTGAGGTCTCCCATATTGGTTTAGTTCTAGAACAATTTCTACAAGAAGCACTCTATCTAATGTGTTTTATCTGCCTGTATTTAAATACAACTTTTTGTGTGTCTCGAAAGTAAGGTTGCTCAGTTAGTTTCTTTTCTGATTTTTGCATATTTCAGGATCTCTCAAGTATAAAAGTGAGGAACATTGGCATAGAGGTGAATAGACTGTATATGCTCTCTGGGAGGACAAAAGGTGGACACACAAATAATGTTTGCTTACTTATTGTTAAAGATAAAAGCAAATCCAAGTGTCTCAATGAAGTGGAGCTGAGCATAAGAGATTTGGACATCCACCGGTTGGAGTATTAGATAAAATGTTGATTTCAAAGATCAAGGTTGTAGTTAGTGCCGTTGATAAGTGTACTGTGTGTCCTTGTGCAAAATAGGCTACAAGTTCTTTTCCTACAAGTTATATTAAAATCTCTAATTGCTTTGAATTAGTACATATGGATGTTTGGGGTCCATATAAGCCTGCTACTCTTGATGGTAATAAGTACTTCATTACTCTAGTAGATGATTTTTCAGAGATGACTTGGGTTTACTTACTAAAGTTGAAGTCTGATGTGCGCGTGTGGTTATCAAACAGTTCTTCAATTATATGCATACTCAGTTTGGTAAAATAGTTAAAGTGATAAGGTGTGATAACGGTACTGAATTTGTCAATTCACTGTGCAGTACCATATTCAACAGTCTTGGAATAGTGCATCAGACAAGTTATTCTTACACACCTTAGCAAAATGGCGTTGCTAATAGGAAACATAGACACATACTAGAGGTTACCAGAGCTTTAAGGTTTAAAGTTGAATTACCTGTACAATTCTGGGGTCTTTGTGTATTAGCTGCTATATATCTAATTAACAGGTTGCCTAGTTCAGTGTTATAACATATGACAACAGATGAGATGTTGTATAATAAACAACCAACTATATCACATTTAAGAGTGATAAGATGTTTATGTTATGCAAAGATAATTAATGAAATGGACAAACTGAAATCAAGATCCAGAATAACTGTACACATGGGGTACTCAATGACTCCAAAAAGGATATGTGCTTTATGACTTTGAGACAAAGAAGTTATTCATCAGCAGAGAGATTATGCTTAATGAGAATATCTTTCCTTTCAAAATCAGTAAAAGTGTTATCAGTAGTGTGGTGTTTCCTGCTAGTACATGTGACTGATTTGATACTAGTTATGAAAATCAGAGTTTAGTTGATTGTGCAGTGCAACTTGCTGAGCTATCTGAGGAATATGACATAGTACAAGGACCTAATAAAGTGATTGAGGTTCAATCATCTGAAACATCAATACCTCAGGCAATATCTAATGAAATAGTGCCTATATCAGCTGAGATTAGAAGGTCTAGTAAAGATAGAAATCCACTATTATAGTTAAAGAACTTTGTATTATTAAGTGTTAATGATAAAGTCACCTATCCTACGGCCAATTACATGACTCATGATCATATAACACCTAGCTATCAAGCCTATCTGTCTAAGATGTCTGATGTAAAAGAATCTAGTACTTATAATGAAGTTGTTCATGATGCTAGGTGGATGGAAGATATGAAGTTGAAAATTGAAGCACTTTAAAATTACTATACATGAAATCTTGTGTCACTGCCTACAGGAAAGAAGCCCATTGGGTATAGAAGGATATACAAAGTAAAGTATAAGGCAAATGGTGAGGTTGAAAGGTTTAAAGCTAGGCTTGTGGCAAAAGGATATAGTTAACAAGAAGGTATTGATTATCAAAAAACCTTCTCACCTTTAGTCAAGATGAAAACTATCAGGTCTGTTCTTGCTATTGCACCAACTAAAGATTGACACATAGATCAAATGAATATGCTTAATGCTTTTTTGCAAGTTGGTCTATTTGATGAGATATATATGCAACTTCCTCAAGGTTTTTTGAGTCGGGGGGGGGGGGGGGGGCGGCGAGAATATGGTATGTAGACTCAAAAAATTCTTTTATGGTCTTAAGCAGGCTCCAAGACAGTGGAATACCAAGCTAATTGAGCCATTACTAAGCTTTAAATTCGCTAACTCGTTGAAGTTTGGGTGGGTTAATAACCCACTCATTTATTCGCTCAACCAATCTCAATCCATTTAAAATTGAATTGATATGCAACTCGAATTGACTCGGGAGAAATCTTGTCAAAATCTTTTTCAAACGCTTTTTTTTTTAAATTTGGTATGTTTTATATAGAAAAAAATAAAGAAATACTCAAATTTAATTAAGTAACAAAATATTAAAAAATAATTAAAATAAGTAAAATTTAGTAAATGTTGGGTCAGGTTAAGTCTTGACTCGCTCTATAACCCATTATCAATTCATTTAGACCCAACTCATTTTAATCCAAACAAATTCGACTTGGGTCGAGTCTTGACCTGTTTGTTATCTTAATCCATTGTAACCCGCTCAAATTTGACTCAACCCACTCAATTGTCAATTTAACTTTAATAACATTCTTTAATATAAAAAAAGAACGAGCTTACGTCAATTTTCAAACTAGCTCATAAATATACGGACACCTTTCGTCCTTAAAGATATATATCTACAATTTGAAATCATACATTTTAAATCCGATAAGAGCACAAGGTTTGAAAAACTAAACGAAAAAAAACAAGAGGATAAAAAAGGAGGTATGAAAGTTTAATTTCTATAGAATATCATTGAGAAAAATACTTGTGTCCATCATTATTGATGGTCATTTTTGACCTTTTAAAATTAGTGCTATTTTTTTTATATGGACATTTGACCATTAAAAAATCACTTTATTTAAAGTTTTTTACTTTGTAATAAATGTAAAATATAATTTAAACATGAAATATAATCCATATTTATAAAAGTGAAAAAAAAGCGTTTCGACTGTTTTTCAAATGGCAAATACAAACTGGTATTAAACCATTTACTCCAATTTCACTATGTATTATTTT
This sequence comes from Solanum sejunctum, assembly GCA_025642045.1. Taxonomy (NCBI): domain Eukaryota; kingdom Viridiplantae; phylum Streptophyta; class Magnoliopsida; order Solanales; family Solanaceae; genus Solanum; species Solanum sejunctum. The sequence continues at coordinate 21,116,930 of JAOTQJ010000049.1, read as the reverse complement.
CTAAACCCCCCAAAAATAAGGGAATTAAATAAGAATTTTATCTTTAAATCACAAATTAGGTGTAAAGAGAGAAACCAATAATGTAAAATTGAGGTCACATTATTTGTATTTATTTGTCACTTTAATTTTCCACTATGCAATGAAGATGATGAAATGAATTATTCTTGCATTACACGAACCACCCATAGTCGAAAATTAGGTCAGTGGTATACTTTACGTGCAAATTACAACCATCCTTCATGGGCAGCCAAAGTGATTTCACTCACCTTCAAAATATCAAAAGTTAATGTCCATTATAATTACTTTTATCTTTTGAAATTGCAAGTTAAACTAACACTCAAATTACAATCTTATTTTACTTTTTTTTGACGGGTGAAAATAAACATTTACTGCTTCTTCCGTTCCATTTTAATAACTTATATACGATGATTTAGAGTACGAAGATTATCAACTATCTAATTTCAGCGTGAATTTAGACATAGAATTTCAAGTTTTAAAAATAAAATTGATAAATTTGATATTTATACATTACTATTTTCTTTATCCAATTTACGTGACACAAGTTGATATTTTAAGATTCAAATTTTTAAACTTTGACCATGAATTTGGACATAAAAGCTTTAACTTTGACCATGATAAAATGTATTATTTCCTCCATCATAATGTATGTGATATAGTTTGACTTGACATAAAATTTTAAAAAATAAATAAATAATTATGAAATTTATGGTCTAAAGTATATTATAGATATTTTTTTAGGCGATAAATCATTTTATCAAGGTGTAAAATGAGCATTTTTAAAGTTAAATTGTTACTGCAACACCAAATATAGAAATGTCTCTTTTTTTTTAACTAACTAAAAAAAATAAGTCATATAAATTAAAAAAATGGTATAATAAATCTCAATGTTTAATATTTTAGAATATTAAAAAAATCTATAGAAAATTTTGGTCAAATAAAAAAATATTTTGATAATCATGACCAATGTAACTGATTTGAATTGAAATTAGATTAAATACTACTCTCTTCGTTTCACCCATTTTTCTTGGTCTGTCTCAAAAAGAATGTCATCTTTCTCTAATTAGAAAAAATTTACCTTTAAAATTTTTCTTTTTACCCTTAATGAAATAACTCTCAATCACACAAATATCTAAAAATAATTTTAGACTATAAATTTTAAAAGTCTTTTTTTTTAAAATAATGTGCCAAGTCAAAATGGAGTGTATGTTTAGTGGATTTATGATAATTTTGTAAAGGGGCAAGAATATAAGGAGTTATTAATTTATTGAACAATTTTACTTATTTTGATGGAAAAAGGTTTGGTTAGGAAATTAAGAAAGTGTAAAGAGCGGGAAAGCAAATCAAAATGGTAAATTGACATAATAGAGCGCCGAATAAAAAGATAGCTAAGATAAACATACGTAATTAATTAGTCAAAAGAGATAGGGCCAAATATTCTAAAACAAGAAAAGTTTCATCACCAAAACGAAAATGAACAATATTTTTTGGGCAGTTTCGTTTAATTTCACGCCATTATTTTTTCAAATTTTGTCAGGTATTTGGCTCCATAACGCTCCATTCATGTAGTCAATTTAGAAATAATGAGGGTTTATGATATTAAGGGATTTTTCTTTTGAAATAACTATACTCATTTGTAGGTTAGATATTATTACATTTAGTAACATTTAATCTTTTTTTTCTTTTTCTTTTTTATAAATGTGAAGTTAAGATTATTTTGACATTTTAAGACTAGTTTTGACTCATATATTACAATACAAACATAAGAATCAGCTAATTAATAGAAAATAGAAAAAATATTTATATTTTCTTAATTTAAAAAAAAATGATCTACTTTGATTTGAAAAGGAATTTTAAAAAAAAAGACTTTCAATCTTGTGGTTCTAAATTAAAAATATGATAAAATTAAAGTTTTATCAAAAAAAGAAATAAGTCATTTTTTTAAATAAATAAAAAAAAATATTATTTTTTTTTAAACGAATGAAGTATATAATTATAAATTGGACATAAATTAAGAAGGAAAGAAACTTTCTCTTGGAGTTGTTGGTTCTGTTACAAAATAAATAAAAATAATAATTTTATATTTTTTTATGTATTAAAATAATTTCATGTTAAAAAGATATAAAATTAAAAATTAATTTGTAAGTGCATATGAAATTAATTACCAAAAATAAAATTGAAGTAAAAAAAAGGAAAAGTAAATTATTTTCTATTTTTGAATTTCCTAGTTTTCACCAACAAAAGTCATAAATTTTGTGGCAGCACCAAATTACATAAAATATTATGAATAGGGAGAAGTCTGATGTTAGTTTACTATGTAAAAATATAAGTCAATATATTGAATCTCTAGCGGAAATTATTTTTTTATAAATTGAATTAAAAGTTACTTTTTTCAATTTGGTTAGTATAATAAAAATCATTTAAAAAAGGATATAATATCAATTTCCTAAATCTTTGTCAGTCGGAAAATTAAGTTATAAATACTTGGTACTATTTAAATGAAATCCCCCCACAGAAAAGTACAAAGGAAAATATAAAGGCAAAGAGGGGTTTTGGTTTTGGAAGAAAAAAAGTATTTAGGACAAGTTTTTAAGGAAGAAAGCAAAAACATTTTCCCCTATATCTTCCTCCGACTCCTCCTCTCCTCCTCTCTTATCTCCTTTGCTTCTATCCAGGTACTTTAATTTCTTCTTTAAGCTTAAACCCTCCAAAGTTTCAATCTTTCTGTGTTTCTTGTTCTGAATTTGGTTTCTGTAACTGTTATTAGGAAATGGACAGCGTGGAAGGGGCTTTGAAAAGCAGTTTTATGCTTGAGAGACCGTTGAAAATGACCCAGAACCAGGCTTCTGGGGATGACTTGTCTGGCGCCGGCGCCGGTCAAAATGTTGTCTCCGGCGACGACTTCTTCGTTGACGACCTGCTTGACTTCTCCAATGGCTTCGTTGAAGGCGAAGGAGAAGAAGAACAAGGAAAAGAACGGGGGGAAGAAGATAACTCTGTTCAGAAAACATGCTCTGTTTCAATTTCTGCTTCGCCTCAGGAAAAACTAGAAATTGATGACACCATTTCTGTGAAAGAAGATTTTGCTTCTCTTCCTGTTAGTGAATTCAGTGTTCCGGTAAGTCCGCCGGTTTCGATTTTGCTGTAAAGTTTAGTTCTTTATGGAGAAATAAGACGTTTTTTTTTTGAGTTCTTAAACTGAAGGTAAAATGGTGTTTTTTTTTTTGTACAGACAGATGACTTGGATAGCCTTGAATGGCTGTCTCATTTTGTTGAAGACTCGTTTTCTGGATATTCACTTGCTTATCCTGTCGGAAAATTGCCGGCCGAGAAACAGGCAGGCGACGGAGAAATTCCGGTTCAAGAGAAAAAGTCCTGTTTCGCAACACCGGTTCAAACGAAGGCAAGAACTAAGCGTGGGAGGACTAGCGTTCGAGTTTGGCCGTCCGGTTCAGGCGGCTCATTGACCGAGTCATCATCTTCTTCAACTTCGTCTTCCTCCACCACAACTATGTCGTCATCTCCTACTACTCCTTGGTTCCTTTACCCAACTCCGGTTCATACGGCCGAGTCACCAGGTAAACCGCTGGCTAAGAAGCTGAAGAAGAAACCGGCGGCCCAAGGTGGAAGTGGGCCTCAGCAGCCGCGGCGGTGCAGCCATTGTGGGGTTCAGAAGACCCCACAGTGGCGAGCCGGTCCAATGGGTGCAAAAACGCTTTGCAACGCTTGTGGGGTCCGCTACAAATCCGGTCGGCTGCTGCCGGAGTACCGTCCGGCATGCAGCCCAACGTTTTCCAATGAGTTGCACTCGAACAATCACCGGAAAGTTTTGGAGATGCGGCGGAAGAAGGAATCGGAAGCAACCGGTTTAGCTCCGCCCGTTCAGAGTTTTTGAAGATATTTTAATTATTACTTTAAAAAAAAAAAGAGGTTCTTGCAGTGTAGGGAATTTTATTTTTAGTTAGGAAAGGAAAGAATTTTAGATAAAAAAAGGTTGAACCGGATTGAAGTTAGTAAGGGTAGAAAAAGAGAGCCGGTTTAGTAAGAGAGTTAGACCCGGTTTAGATTGTACATTATTCCTAACATGGACCCATGCTTTGGTGAAGGTAGGTTTTAAAGTTTAGTGTAACGGATGGAGGAGTCTTTAATGTACTTTCCCAGAAAAAAAGAAGGAAAAGAAAAAGGCTTTTAGAGAAAATCCTTTTATTGCATTTATACTCTTGTTTTTTTTTCTTTATTATTATTGATTTTTGTATTATTGTGCAAAAATTAGGAGGGAAAAAGCAAAGATGACAAATGCATTTGGAACGTTTCAACCTTTGGTAAGCAGGCCGTTGAAAAGTGAGAAATTTATGAGCCTTTTTAAGGGGTCGTTTGTATCACAATTAAATGAAATAAAATTTATAATGTATTTGATTGATAATCTAACATAGTATATATCTATTTTGAAATATCCCATTTTATTTCATTGAAATTTAAAATTTCCCACTCCAAATATTCATGGTGTGAGCCATAAGCATTCGACTTATATATATATACTAACGAAATGGTTTTTGCGTTACACATACTGGAGAATCTTATATTTCTAAGTTTTGCACTATATCTTACTCTTGTTCTTTTCTAATAAGTAGTTCACAGTTCGTTTTTATTTAAACAAACGGAAAAATCAAATAAAAATAGATTAATGACATTTTGGGTGGGCATGATATATTTTGCTGTGGTCCACCCACACTATTTGATGAACAAGATTCAGACAATTCTAAGACACATGGTTAAGGTGGGAGGGGCTCAAAGACAAGTTCATAGAAGGAATTTCGATGTGACCGATACTGTTATACTCTTTCAATTCATTCATCATGTTTTTTTACTAATCTATTAAAAAAATATATATTACAAAATTAATAGATATTTTAATGTTTCTACGTATATTTAGTTTAAAATCACAAAATTTAAAAGTTTTTTTGTTGTCTTGAAACTTTATACTAGGGGTGAGCATAAAATTCGAAAAATCAAATCGAACAAAATTAATTTAATTTTTCAACTCGGTGTTGATGTACTTTTTTTTAAAAAAATTGATTCTTTGGTTCGTATTCGGTGTAGGGATCTCGAAACTTCGATGCACCGAAAAACATCTGAACTTTTATTAAAAAAATTATATATGTATTAGACCCCAAAAAAGATTATGTATATATAACATATAGCAATTAAATCATTCATGAAACAAGTCAAAGTAGCTAGTAAACTTGAAATATTATTTTCCAAGAGAAATTCAAATATATTTTTACCTATTTATGATATGTAAAGGAATTCGTCGTCTTGATGTTTATTTTCCTCAAACAATAGTTGAAGTCACAAGTTCTTGATAAAGATAAATATAGTTTCTTAAAGCAGAATAAGTGTTCCATGGAGCACATCATCACTTAAACGTGATCTTAATTTTTAGTTATCTTATACTTTGATTTTATCCTCATTTTATTTTTCATTAGTTTGAACTGAAAAATCATTTTAAAAACACCAAATCGAACATAAAAAAATTGAAGTGAGCCGATTAGCTCGATTCGATATGTGGTGCATACTTTTTCAAAATAAAAAATTAAAGAACAAAATCAAAATTTGCTAAAATCGAATCGAAGAGCCAAATGTTCACCCTTTATACTAATAAATAAAAATCAAACAAATTATTTTAAATACTTAAAAGGAGTATGCAAGGGTGACTCGACCATATAAGAAAAAAAACAAGCGTATTAGACCCTCAAATTTGAGGAGTCTCCATTTTTATTTTAGTAATAATTGATTATATATATATATATATATATTTTAAAGAAAAATCACTAAGTACGTACTATTTTCAATAAAGATTATTTATTTAATACAAAAAAGAAAAAATTATTTAAATAAGTTTGGTACATCTAAAATATGATTATATAATCAATTGAAAAGAATTATTAAACGAAATTGATTATAATTTTTTTTAAAAATAATTTTGCATTTCAAAAAGATAAAAGAATAAAATTTATAAAGAAATATAGTAATTTATTTTTAAAAATTTTAAATCTTCATTCAATTTTCACCTTAGATCATCCATATGTATAACTTCTTAGAATTGTGTTTTGTTGGAGGAAAGGAATCACAAGCTTTTCGTGTAGAAAGTTGATGAGTAAAGAAATAGAGTCTGCATGGACTGTGACTCTTCTGTGCAAAGGTGCGCTTTCCTAGCTAGTTTTATTATCATACGATACCGTTTTAACTGTTTTGAAATCGACACATCAATATCCTTCTATTTTATTCTTTCCTCTTTTAGTTAATTAAGTTTCTGCCTAATACGATTGCATATTGGAGTCAATATTACTCCATTCCTCATTTGGAATTTTAGCCTAGTGTAAATGTGTTAGATGGTTGAGGTGTTTCAAAATTGAATTTGCAATTGCGAAATATCTGTTGCCTCTCACTAATTATAATTTTTTTTATCAAAATTAGATGTTACCTAATGTCTCTGTTGGGAAAATTGACGTTCTAAGTTATTATATTAAAAGGGGTATATGACCCACCTTATTATGTGTACAAATCAAGTTGTATGTATATTGTGTATATTTTTGAAAGTTACACTTGCTTTAAACCTACTAATCATCGATTCTAAATGTTTACTTTGATTTTTTTCTTTTCAAATCATTAATAGATTTGTAAACTAGATGAGAACCTTGATCTAAAATTTGTTGGTGAAAAAATTAAAAATGAACCTCTCACTTACATGGTTCCTTAATTTGGAGTTTAAATTTGCATTGTTTAACATTTATGATGAACCTTTGCAACGATTGTGAGGTTGAATACCGTCCGGCATGCAGGTACATTTCTAGACAAGTTTCATACACAACTTATCACGTGAGCATACTCTCTTCATCAATGACAGAATCAAGATTTTTTTAAGAAAATTTAAAATTTGAAATAAACGAGAATTGATATCTATTATATATACATAAAAAATTATTTTTATCATATATATAATATAATTTTTAGTCGAATAGAGTTTGAATAAATCCTCTAATTGCTATATGGCTCCTCCCTTGCCTTCCGTCCCACATTAAGTTGTCTATATTTTCTTTTATACGCATCCGTCCATGTCCCACATTAAGTTATCCATTTTTGTTTTTCCCGTAACACACACATATATCCATATTAATTAATTTTATCTTAATTAACAAATTGTAAAAAAGACAATTATTTATAATAAGATGGCCAACTAATAATTTGTCAAACAAAATGGATTTAGGATGCTCATTTGTTTGAGATTAATGAATTCACAATCCAGAATAGAGTAAAGAAAGCATGCCATTTGTCATAGTGGTTGTGCTCTGACTTTCACAATATCTATGTCATTAGTGTATTTAATTATAACTCAAATTAATGATTGATTAAGCATAGAGTATACTGAGTAATTAGTGGAGGTGATGATAGGTGTGTCTGTAAATGTCTAGAATATTGTTTTTCTAAAGTAGGTGTTCCATGAAATTGACAAGCTCAAGAAGAGTAGGCTAAAATTAAATAATATTATTTTATTCATTTCAAAAATAAGGATTTAATTTGATTTGGTATAAAGTTTAAAAAATTTAAAAAGTTTTTTAATTTCGTAACTTGTAAATTAAAGTTACATTAAATGTATCAAAATCCTTTTAATCTTGTGGCTCTAAATATATTGCGTAAAAAGTTAAAATTAAAATATTTCTAAAAATAAAAATAGATAATTCTTTCTAAAACAGACTAAAAATAAAAAATATGTCATTCTTTTTTAAACAAAAAAAATATTAAATAATAAATAATAGTAGTATTCTTTTTTCCCCCGAGGGTAAATTGGGAAAAAAATTAAATATTGAGAGTAAAATAGAAAAAAATAACAT
>JAOTQJ010000049.1:21077487-21099511 GCA_025642045.1 Solanum sejunctum | reverse complement strand
CCAAACCTCATGCTCAATACTTAGCATTTGGTGTGTGGGCTTTTTAATTTTCAAAGGCCTAATATTGGGTGAGATAGATCTTAGGTCTAACTCTCACCCACCAAATGGAAGTGCATAGTCTAAGCCTTAAAAGGAGTCGACTCATCTCATTAATGATCAACATGTTAATAAATTACCAACTTTGTCATTTTTCAGCAGATACCAACTTGTTGATAGTCACTTTTTATTTATTTGTTGTTCAGTTGAGAACAAGTTATCCTGAAATTACTTATCCTGAGATATGTTATCACGTCATATATATGAGATAACATTTCGAGCTTTTTTTTTTGTGCTTGTGCTTATTTAAGTTCACGAGAATGATATTTTTATAAAAATTGCTTATTTGTTGTTAATGATTTATTGTTATATAAATTAGTATATTGCAAATTTCGAAAGGATGGTCCAATCGAGTATCGACAAACTCAGAATGGATATGAAGTCTACAAAAACAGCTACTTTTTTCCAATCTATTTTGTCCCACCGAAAAATTAAGAATTATCCATAAAATGACAAGAAGTCGTCAAAAATGGGACACTAGCAAAACCTATATCTTTTACACTCTCGTGTGAACCCAACTGCGGTCGTTTATTCCTTTGGTTTGTTTAATGTTGTTGTAAAGATATTACTCAGGGGTGAATTTATACGTAAAATTCAGATATATTATATGAACTCGTAATCTCTTCATAAAACTACGTATCGTATGTATAGATTTTAAATTTGTAGATAGGGAGCTCATGTTAAAAAAAGTTCAAGATGAAATTATTTATCTAAAAGACTTGGTAATAATTCTTACTAAATACAATCTTTTTTAGTGGTGCACAAATAATATTTTAATAATTCTAGATTCGTCATTTTTTGTACTTACTAGAAAACATTTGAAATTCAACGGTCTAAACTAATTTTAGAATAAGGTCTTTATCAACATGTGTCAACAAAATTGACAAGCTTAGGCAACTTGGCACAAGTGTACATTTATGTGTATTAAGTCTTCAAGACTTTAATATAAAAAGTTTATTATCGTCGCTAAGGTAATTTTGATAGAATAAAAAAATATTGAAAGTCATACAAGATAGAATAGACAAATCAAATCGTGAAAAGTCATCTAACAATTAAGGGGATTTAGTTGTAAGTCTTTGATACAAACATATTTTATGTTTAGATTTGTCTCAAACCTCATGCTATGTCATTTTCTCCAATTCATAATTATCAATAAAAGGCGTTGATTTAGTCATTGACTTTTCACTTTAACCTCCCTCCTCACCCCTCACTTTATATATATATATATATACTTTTGAGGTTTGATATTTTGAAGACAAGGATCTACCAGAAACAATCTTCTTATCTCTCTGATATAGTGGTAAGATCTACATACCTTTTATCTTTCCAGACCTCACTTGTGAGTTTTCATCGGATATATTGTTGTTGTTGTTAAAGACTAAAGGCGTTGATTTACAAATTATGTATCATTTAATTTACACTTTATGTATCATTTAATTTACACTTTATGTATACAATATATATATATATATAATATACTAAATATAAGCATATTAGATGTATAATATGCAATCGAAGTGCATACCTAGTGTATACTTTGGAATATATTAGTACTCACCACTGCATTAGCATGATGTCATACTTGGGCCATATTTACCTTTCCATTTCAAGATATTTAGAAAAGAGTTTAGGTGTACATGTAAACATAAAAATATCCATTTTTGACTTTTTTAAGTGGAAACATTATCTTCTGCACTTGATGTGAATTTATTGATTTTATTTATTTAAATGGAGCCGAGAAAAGCATATGTTAATACTGAAACCTGAGTTCAGAGCATGTTTTAGATTGTCTTTTAGCTTATTATTCATAAATCAAAATTCATAAGTTAAAAATTTTAACTTATATTTTTTGATTTTATTTTTGTTAGTTTACTTAAAAGCAAGTATTTAATAGTACTTTTTTTAATTTTACCTAAACAGTTCAAAATTATTTAAAAATTATTTTAATTCAAAAGTACTTAAAATAAACCAATTGAAATAGACTCTTACTTTGTATTGAATTATCTATTTAGTGATTGGAAATAATAAAGAAATTTGAAAAATGAGGTTCATGGTTGGTAATGATTAACAAAGAATAAAGATAAGGATAAGGATAAGATAAATAATCTTTGCGTTATCTTTAATTGTTCGTTATATTATTTTAAGATATTTAATAATATTTTTTTAATTGATAAATTAATAAATAATTTATTATTTTATGTCTATTTTTCCTCTTGTTATTAAATAGAGTATTTATTTTTGAAGGTTTAGAAGATTTATATTTCATAAGGATGATTTGATAAAATTATCCCTATCATTTATTATTTTTTAATTTTTATGTTAAGTCAATTATGGATAACTATTTTCAACCCACAACTATCATTGGTTCATGTATAAGTACATTCTTTTCATATATAAAAAAAAGTTTTGGAATTTCCTTAAATTTGTTAAAACTAGAGATGATAAATGTATATGATAAAATTTGTTGGAACTACTCAAAATTCTAATTTTATGATCAAATTAACTCCTTGATGATAGAATTTGTAGGAAGTACTCAAAATTCTAGTTTTACGATTGAATTAACCTCTTTTACATGTGAAAATTAAAGGATTTAGTCTTCAATCTATTCAACTTAAAAAAAATTTAATGACTAGATTAATTCAAATTTTTATTGTATAAATCTCGGAGAAAGCGCTCCTTATATTAGGAGCAGAGAGTAATACTCTTTATCACTCAATTGAAAAATAAATTTTATAAATTATATTTTGTTACTCATCATCATCCTTCAAAACACTCAATTCCATCATCTTCCCCACCTTCTGACCCAGATAATATATTTATCGTATTTGTTTGTATTAAATACAAATATACTAAAATAATATTTTATATTTATTTATGAAATATTAAAAAATAAATAAGAAAATCACTTCTCCAAGAAATATTATCCACCGAGTGTGAACCGCAGCCAAAATGGGAAAATCTGTCTTGTAATTAATAAACAAAAAGTCAGAAAACGAGTACCCGACACAAACAAATACACACGTTTAATGGAAAATGACATTTATAACTTCCTCCATGATTAAAAAAAGAGATCATTGCTATTATATCAACTCTTTTACTTGATCAAACTAATCCCACGCACAAAAGTGAATGGATCTATCCATTATGATTATTAGAGAATAACTCAAAATACTTCCTAGATTCGTTTTTATAGTATACTTCCTAGATTCATTTTTATAGTGGTGAAATTAGTGATAGAATTAAAATTTTAATTTTTGAAATTTAAAATTCAAAAAAATAAATATACGAACTTGTCAAAAGAAATTTTATATCTATTATATAAATTTAAAAATATTTTAATTATATATATAATATAATTTATGTCATAAGAGATTCGAATAAACCTCTAAATAATAGTTGGCTTCGCCCCTGGGTGAAGTCACTCTGACTATGGATTGAAGTAAGACATCACTACACTTGGATTTCTATCATTCACCAGTTATATATACTGGGCGGCTCTCTATGCAATAAAAAAATAAGGCTCTTGACTAGTTCTCTAATTTGAGGGGCTCCATTGTTTTACTAATGATAGATAAAATTATGATAAATATTTTTTAAATAAAATAAAATTTGTATTCAGTTTAATACTATCAAATTTAATTTTTTTTTATTTTTTATTAAATTTTAAATTATTAAAATTAAATAAATAAATTGAATCATGAAAGTTCTATTTTAAAAAAATAATAGATTCTTTTCATATAAAAACAAAGATACAATTTGGCAACTCAAAATGTTCAAGAAATATATTATCAACTTTGCATCTTAAAAAAAATTAGAAGAATAGATTTTAAATTTTTTAAAAAATATTATTAATTATTATTAAAAATTTAAGACCTGCTATTTATTTTTGGCTTGAGGCCATAAATATACTTGAATTGCCCTGGTTATATATCTAGCTTATCCATTTCTTTTCAAATACACCTTTAAGCTATATGCACATAAGGACACTGTATAATAATGTAAAAAGAACTAAGGTTGTCATACATTTTAATATAATATCAAAACATATAAATAGTCTAAATTTGAATTTCATTGCCATGATGATTTAAAATTGAGTTGAAATTGTGTTTGTAGATGAAATTTGTATCTCAAAGTTGTATTCTTTCTTTTCATAAAAAGAAAATCTCATAATTTGTGAAAACTATCAAAAATTTCTCAAATCACAATTCATAAATAATAAAGCATTGAAATATCTTTAGACGCCATATTAGTAAATCACATATATATGTTCTTTTTATAAATAAATACTTGCAATTACTTTACTATAAATTTTTAAATACACATAATTTTATTAAGACTCACAAGTCCTATAAACCAACAATAGTAAAGTTGAACTCTTACCTTTAATTATAATAGGATTTAAGATTTGAAATCAAAATTTTAAACTAAAGTTGAAGTTTTGTTTTTGAAACACTAATTTCAAATTAAAACTTCAATATTATATATATATATATATAAACCCTCCAAACTTGAGCTCCAAATTACGTGACAAAAGGCCAACTAGACCATAGAAGAGAACTAGGCTTGCATGTGGGTGGGTGGTGCATGGGTTGAGGCTTTTTGAGACATAATAAAGCAAATAAAACTATATTATCCCTAATAATTCTAACGATAATAATATAAAAGTTGCTCTATAATTTATAGCAAGTAGTTATGACAACCTATGTGTAACCAATTATATTGAATTTTCATAATAGAATGTACATATAACTCAAAGCCAATGATATAATAGTAATATATTTTTAATACATATTGGTGTGTTTTTGTTTTTTGGAGTGTGTTCCTATAGATGATTGCTATTTATCATCAATATTGATAAGATCAATGTACTTGTTGCCCAAAATACAATTCAAATTACATGTTTTGATAATGACTCAATGTATTTAATTGATTAGTTAATCTCTCTTTTAAACATTCAAGCCTGTGTTTTAGTTGTTTATTAAGCAAAGTTACTGACCTTTTCAACCATTTATATGATGTTCTTTTCGAAAGAAATTAACTCGTCTTTCATGTGTTTCTTGTAATGATCTGATTTGCTGCCTTTTCTTTTTGTTTAATTTACTTTAAAGCTAAGAGCTAGTTTTATAATTATTAGTCGATTTGGGAGTTAATCTTTACCACAAACATAAATAAACATAAGTAGTTGAGAATAAGGTGATTTTTTTTGTTTTGTTATACGACACTTGACACCTATATGGATCAACATTAACCCCTCATTTCACGGATAACTTTGTATGACGTTGATAAAGACGCACATGACGTTAATACCCTACCATATTATTACCTTTTCTTTAAAAAATATATATATATAAAATTTTAAGAGTTTTGTTAGTAAAGATTTGAATTTCTATCTTATAATATTATATTATTAATATTTTAAATATATTAATAAGTACATTGATCTTAACTTTCTCTATCTCAAAATTACATAAAATTCGATACGATATCTTATCAAGGAAGTTGACTTCTTTTATCATTAATTTTTTAAAAATAATTTCTCCCTCCAAAAACAGAAGATGATGAAATAAATTATCATTGGATAATTTAATTTTTACCTTTCCTTATAAAGAGTTAAAAATATCTCTGTGATCTAATAATTACAAACATGTAGGAGATCAACTTATTTGAAAATGGAAAGGCACTTCCGATTATTTTAATTTATACATTGCTTTTACACTTCCACAAGATGATGCATAAGTTAAATTCATTCTTGAGTGTCGGAATGACAAATAATTAATCAGATACACAACTTTTTAACTTTTGAACATGTCTATTAGTACTAGTTTATGTTCGATGGATTGAGACAATACTATTACAATCTTGATATACTAATCCAAAAATAGAAATGTGAATTTATCAATTATTGATAAATTTCATGCATGATTAGTGTAAAGTTTATTTAAAACTTAAATTCATCTGTTAAAAAATATTTAACTTATAAAAAAATATTTAAATATACATCTTATTTTGTCATAATCTTTAAAATTCCCTACAGTCTAAAATTTTTAAAATTTTCTCTCAGATACATACATCACTTTCCTTTCGCTAATACATCCTTATCTTCCTCTCAGATATATTCATTCCCCCTTTGGTATATCTCTCCCCTATTGGATATGTAAGTCTCTTCTCTTCTCGTGTACATTTCTCTTTTATGTGTCCGAATCATTGAATATCTTATCCTCTCTACTACATCTCTGTGTTATATATCTGGATGTCTATAATGTGTCAAAGAGTTCAATGTGTATCTCAAATTTTATATTTTTTTACAAAAAAATTATCATTTGTAAAAAGTATAAAAATAACATAACTAATTCTTAATAAAACGAAATTTACGTAAGTTATACCAACTTTTATACTGTACTACCAACTTTTTTCGAGAGAACAATTAGTCCTGTAGGCCAAGCCCACAATAGGGTCCACATTTCTTTGCAACACCTAGCCTATAAAATCACGTTTTTTATTCTTGTTAGTTCATCAGTTAGATTTATGTATGAAAAAATTTAATAAACGATAATTTAGAAGTAGGTTATTATTAATAATGATAATGAAATTTAATGTATTATTTTTTATTTTCACAAAAAGAAAAAGAGAATAATCTCTTATTTCATGGCCCGTCCATGAATATTATCATTTACATTCTTTTTGGAATTGAATTCTGGAAATTATGTTTGATCGGAAATTTCTGAATTTTTTTTTTTGGAATTCAACTTAAGTTGAATTTCAAAATTTGAAGAAAAAAATAAAACTAAAAAGTTAACTCCTGTTTGGATATAGATTTTGAGTATTTAGAAGTTTTAAAAAGTGATTATTTTTAAAATCTGATCAAAATTTATTGCTATTAAATACTTAAAGATAAAATTTTAAAATACTATCCAAAATTTATGGTCAAATGTTAATCTATAATTTTCATATTGTTTTACTCCAAATCACCTAAAAAAAATTAAAAATTCTACTTTATATTTGTTGTCAAATACAACTCTAATTAGTTTGGTATTGAAAGGAATGAAAAGCATGTGGAGTTGAAACTGTCAAACTTTAGACTTTGGAAGCCTCTTGTGAGAAAAGTTGACTTAGTTTTGAGCTAACAAACATAACTGGGAGTCCACTCTTTTACTTTTAATTTGAATTTTAGCCAATCCAATTTTGACTAATTAAAACTTTTAGGTAAAGTAATTACAAGTGTAACAGAGGTCCCATTTTACGACTTGATGCCGTGTTTAATTAGAAAAAAATTAAAAGTAAAGATTAAAAGTTATGTATAGATATTTATGTGAATAAAATTATTTTATTAAAAATAAAAAAATAAATTAAAATTAATTTATTTTTAATTTTAATAAGATGATATTTGGTGTCAGGAGCGAAGGGTTTAGTCTAGGTTTGAAATTTAATATAATCAAATAGTTATATTTTATATAATTATATGGTATAACCTCAACTATGTTGCCGGGAGGGGAAGCGAGAGGCGAATTGTATGTATATTCGTCAAATTATATGTGTATATCTGTCAAGTAATTATATATGTGTAACTAATATACATATATATTTGTATATCTAGCGAGCGAGATCAAGAGAGGGAAGAGAGAGACGAGTGAGAGAGGACAGATAATGAAGAGAAGCAAATTGTATATGTATATCTGTCGAATTGACTAATTGACTATGTATATCTGGCAAAATAATTGTATATATGCAATTAATATACACATTTAATTATATATATGACAAGAAATTGTGAAGAGAGAGGCAAAAGAGAGGAAGAGATGAGAGAGAAAATAACAATAAAACTCTAACTATTGTAACAAAATCCTAATTATAACTATAAATTATAATCTTTTTAAATAATAGTTACATAATGTAAATATGTATCATATGTTTGCCTAATCATATTATTTTTTTTATTTTCATAATTCTAGTGTTTAAGTTATATACACTACTGTTTGACATTTACCTAGGTTCTTTTCTAATTATTATTATTTTTATTTACCTTGGTTATAACCGATACTTACGTTTTTCTCTTTAATTAGAGAAAAAGTAAGAAGTTGCGGCGTCAATATTGGCTAGCACCCAAGTGACAAAAAAAAATTGGATGGATAATCCAACCAAGCACTTTTTTAATCTAACATTTTTTTCCAAAATAATTGCTACACTCCGTTTGATAGGATTCTGAGGTAATTCTAAATTTGTTATTTAATTATTACTTTCTTTTAGACTGAAAAAAAAATTATCATCTTTGAGATCATATGACAAATCAATAATAGAGACTATTGACCACAAAAAAGCCTAGTTTCATTTTTATCCAACTAAATAATATAAAAATTAACTTTTTTTATTTACTTCTAGATTTTATCAAGTAAAAAGAGAAGTTTATTTATTTCTTATTATTAAATAAATTATATAAAATACAAATAATTACATTTAAATTCTAGAAGAATTCCATTTTCCTTTGTTCATATTGAGTGTAATAAGTGTGATGTTAGCAAGTTAGTGGAGTTGTAAATATTTTCTTCAAATTAATATATAAATCAATTTTACATAGGTATTTATATGTAATCTCATAAATGAAATGTCTGTGTAATTGTTTTTTAAAAAAATCTTTCAATATATATGGAACATAACTATATGGATAAATAAATATATATTAGTTAATTAATTAACATAACTATAGTTTGAATTAATTACGGCTCGCAACAAACATCTAACTGCAATTATAGTTTAAGTTTTATAAAATTTGGACAATTTATACACATGTCGTGTGTGATTATACAAAAGTTAAGCGCGAATCAAATTATATAGCGAAATATAAGCGAATTATACAGGCATATACACATGTTGCACAAATTATACAAACGTTGCTACAACTATAACTATGAAATGTAATTATCCAAACTATAAGTATAGAGCATAATTAAGACATTTTAAATAGGTATATCTGAAAATTTCTCCTTTTTTTTATTTTTAAATCCCCCTTGTTTATGTAAATCCTGGTTTAGAAAACGTTAAATATGTCTCCGGAAGACATAGATACATGAAACATTTGGTGCTCATAATTAGTTCCCCTATTAAATATAAGGCTTATAATTTGTTAATTTCTTTCTTTTTTTTAGAAAAAATTAAACATATTACTTAAAAATTGAAGATAAAACGTCAAAATATGAGAAGTTGAAAGGAGAGGAAAATATCTAGATTTTTTTTTATCCATCTTTATCATGAAAATTGAATGTCATAATAATCTGGCGTGTTTCACTGCTTATTTGATTGCTAACAAAACATAAGCACGTAGTGTTACAAATATAAATTTATTTTGAACCAGAAAAACAACCAAAAAAAAAAAAAGTTAGGTTAACGATATTGCTATCTTAAGAATTGAATATTGCATACATGTGAATTGATGTTTTGAAGATGCAATAATTAAGTAAATCAAAGAGAAAAAACATAAAAAAAAATCCTCTCAACTTGATAACAAAATTTATTTTAACACTTTAATTATATAAATATTTAAATATTTCTTTTAATAGTTTTAAAATAAGTTAATCACTCCTTAAGAGATGATATGGCATAAAGAGTGAATGCATTCTTCCGAAAGCGCATGAAAAAAGAGAAAAATATCTAAACTTATAAAAACCATAAGCATAGTATTTTTTATTAATCAATATATAATTAATACTTTAAATATTTTTTCTTTGATATAATGACATTTTAAAGAATATCAAAAAAGTTTATTAAAAAACATGTGGGTCTCCTTTTTAACAATTTTTTTAATTTTTTTCTCTTTAATTTCTTGACTTCCTCAATAAACCTATCTTCATCCATTGAAGCCCTCTTGGCCTCCATCTTTATTCCCACCTCTATCCACCATTTTTACTCAATTATTTCTTTTTAGTAATCCCCAAAATTTAACATCAATACCATATTATTAATGTCGATTCCATCCTTTATTATTGACATCAATTTTAAAAATTTAAACTTTCTTGAATTTTGAATGATCCATTTTAACTTTTTAATATTTATGATTCAAAAAATATGAATTTATCAACTTTCTTATCAATAATTAATTAGTATAGATTAATTTTAAAAAATGTTAGCGTAAAAATAATAAATAAACAAAAGAATAAATACATTTAATGATGTGGAGCTGGCATGGTGCTTATGTGCGGCTGACATGACTATGATGTGGCAGGAGAGAGTGGTGCTATGATTTCACGATAGTATTTAATTCATTTGAAAGGTTTTAAAGAAGATATTTAAATGCCTGTATAGTTAAAATGCTAAACTAAGTTTTGTAGTCACGTTCAAAATTTTTTAATATATATTTTCTCTACATCAAATTATGTTATCTTTAATAATAAATTAATTTTTTAGATGACATGATCATACTTCAATGTATAGCATCCTTCTTCGCGCAACTCCTTAATTTTTACTTTGCTCATATAATAATAAGTGGGCGTGATGACTACATTTTAGTGTATTGATGATCTTGTTAGCTAGATTTTGTGGTTAAGTTAATTTTGCTTAAAACGTGATCTTGAATTTGTTGTTATTATTGAATTCAATTCAATATGAATTCCTCGTTGAATTTATTATTATTAATTATATCTTAAGATATTCTTCAGTTTTATGTATGTGCTAAATATTGTCAAAAATTTCCCGTGTCACGTAAATGTAGGTTGTGAGTCATAGTCTATAGGTCCAAATAGTCTATAGGTCCAATCTTATTCATATTAGTGATTTTACTTCCAACAACTTATTAATTGTTTTCCTGTAATTTAGCTTAATTGTGCCATAGATTTTAATTTAGAAGCTAAAAGACTTGAGTTATATACAAAGCAACTCACATTGAAGGGTAATTATAGCCACTGATTGATAAAGAGAGCAACCAATCTCTTTTTCTTTATAGGGTTAAATATATTACCAGATGAATATCTGATATGCATTTATAATATATCATTATATTTTAAAAAAATTATAATTTATAATTACAGTTAAGATTTTGTTGTTCTTTTACAAATACAAAAATACAAATGATAAATGTCAATTATATAAATCCTCTTCAATAATACATAATTAGAATACGTATGTATTTAGAGACAAATTGTATATATTTGTCGATTCATTCATTGATATAAATTATATTCAGATTAAATTGTATTTGCTAGTACCATTTTATGCATTGATACATATACATACTAATTACATATATACTATTATCAAGCAGTTATATAAATATAGTCGTTGATACATATACATACTAATTACATATATATAATAATCCAACAAATATATAAATAAAATTCACCTCTCTCTTCTCTTTGCACCCCCTCTCTCTCCTCTAACTCCCTCCTAGTCTAGTTCACCTCTCTACTCCTTATAATATGTAGCTACAAATCATAATTTTCACAAATTATAATTATTTTTGCCTGTTTGCTTTTTTTGAAAAACCCTTTGGACAATTTTATACTTGTTAATTCAAGTTAATGAATTATCTCGTGCATCCGATCCGTACTTTGGTTTATTTGCTTAAAAATACAGGAATTCTAATTTTTATTTTTTTTATTTTTATTTTTATTTTTATTTTCTTAAAAAGAAGACATTACTGTCAAAAATACATGTCATTTTCTGCCATACTGGATTTAAAAAAGACTTCTAACTAGTTATAAGTTTCCACCTTTATTAGTTTGGTGGTACACTTTACCAGAAAAAGAAATTAGACCTTCACATATTATTAATAGCTAAAAGAAGATATTTAGTAATTCTAGAATAAAGCCAATCTATGGAGAAAAATGCAATTACTGATAGCGATGATTATAGAAAAACTCATCCTATTAATGGATCAAAGTTAATTAAACATTTCAAGGATTCATGGAGTTATCTTAAAGAAATTGCTTTTTAATAGGGAACACCTCAGTTTAATTTTTTTAACGTGAATTCAAATTATTTGAACTTCAAAATAGATATCATATAATAAAGACAATTTTTATCAACAAATAAAAATAAAAAAAGGTCATTAACTTAAAAGTTTGTAATGGTGAGGTGATGCTTTTTTCCCGATGGTTCTAGGGTCACATAAGAAACATGCCCAAGGTTGATGATTAAACAAGTTTAACATCAAAAACTGTTACCTATTTTTGTCAAAATAAATGGCCTTAAGTAATTAACTATTTAATTACCATTTAACTCGTGCGTACTAGGTATTATATTCTTGGTTATTCAATTTATTATTATCTCAATTCTCACGTGAAAGTAGCTAGATTGCATAATTCTTTATAAAAGGAAAAAAGAGAATGTACATCATACTTGTATTTCGTGCCCTCTGAGAAAGTGAGATTTTCAGGGAATGTTTTGGTACGGAAATTAGATAAGACAGTTTTGTCATATGATTTAATTTGCATGCTTTAGTTATCATTACAAATGGTCCGATAAATAATGCAGAGACCAATTAATGTTTCTAAATTATTATTCTTCTCATTTTAATTGAATTTGTAAAGTAATACGCATAAATATTAAGAAAAAAAATAAAATTTAAAAAGTAAATTATTCTATTCTATTTCCTCCGTTTTGGGGCCTTCTCCTTTGAATTGGCTTGGTCTAGGGAAAACCAATCTCAGAAGGGAAATTCGCGCAGAAGTTGCTGGTCGGCGGCTGTTCGAACCCTACTTTCCACTATTATTTTTTGGAAAGTTATAAATATGTATTATAATTTATTTCGTAGAAAATATAAAATTTTAATAAATAAAAGGGCAAATATGAAAAAGGTTTCAAATATTTATCTTGAACTTTAAACAATTTAACTATTTTAAACATTAAAAAAATTTAAAATTTTAATTAATTTAAAACAGAAAGTATCAAATATAAAATTAAAAAAATTTACATTTTATCTTAATATTATTATCCATTATTCTTCGTACCAAACAGTCCTTAAGATAAAATTTTGACCATCAAGATAGTAATCCAATAATATTACTGTACATCACTCAATTTTAATTTATTTATCTTGTTATTTGACGAACAATCAAATGCTTTTTTTAAAAAATCATAATTTGTTCAAATTATTTCTAAGTATTTTGAATTTTTACATGTTAACTATATTGTGACTTCTACTACTATTTTTTTAATGTAATTTTAAAGTATGTTAAAAAAAAAAAAGATTCTATACATATATATCCAAATTTACATATCAAAAATAAGTTAGCTTGACCTCATATTTCGGCAAATAAATTTCATGGGGAGTGATTTGTATTTACAAAGTTTAGGACCCACATACGTATTTATTAAGTAGTTGGTAATACTTTCTTCTCCAACGAAGAAACCTTATTTCCTTTTTGATATGTTGCAAAACAGAAGTACCACTGACTACTGAGGAGTCATTGTGTGAAAGATAGGGTATAATAATTTTAAAATAAAATATAAAATTATTTTACTTTATGTTTGATCGGAGGTATTAAACAGTTTTTGAGTTATTTTTTTTATTATTTTTACTTTAATGATGGAATAAATTTTTTCATATATATGATGAAATATAAAATAATTTATTTTGGAATTAATTTTTTTGAAATAACATGTTTCTCACCAAACGACCCTTAAGATCAGAGTATTTCTTGGACTATTCTAAATCTAAGACCAATATACAGATAGTTTAATTTCGAGCTTAATATAATAATATATTGGAATATTTTTTCTTCATATATATATATATATATATATATTGATCAGTCTCTTAGCGTAGGCTTCTGGGATACTATAGTCTGTATGTGTGGCTCTGCTGTCATAATCTAGCATGTGTTTAGCAAGAAAAACTGCTCCAGTAGTATTTGTACATGTGTACAAAGATAGGATTCACCTTATACATAGGAGATAATTATTTATTATAGTATCAGTATATTTTACTTTATTTTAAATACAAAGTTGAACTCAAAATTTTAGTAATTCTTTTGGTACCAAATCAACAGTATACACCAACTTGGTACCGACAGGAAGTGAAATAATTTGTATATAAAGACCCCATTATATCTACCAATAAAAAGTAGCAACATTTCGAGTTGCAATTTCATCCCAACATACTCCACCACCATCTCCAAAATCTCCACTCAAAAATAGACAAAAGATATTTAAAAAACTAAGAAAAGAAGAGAGTAAGATTTCGAAATAAAATGAAAGAGATAGTGCAAAAAAATATCAATTCAATTGTTGAAGCTTTACAAGCTAACCCTATGCTACTCTTCTTGTTTATTATCCCTCTCTTCTTCTTATACCTTTTCTCGACGTCTTGCCGGAGACGTTATCCTCCAGGTCCAAGAGGGTGGCCTCTCATTGGTAACATGATGATGATGGACCAGTTAACTCACCGTGGTCTTGCTAAACTAGCAGAAAAATATGGTGGTGTTATGCACCTCAAAATGGGTTATATCCACAAAATTATAATATCTGGTCCGGAGGAAGCTAGACAAGTACTACAGGTACTATTGAAGTATCTAAAAATGTTTAAAAATAATTTATGTAACACAGCATGTTGTAGTAGTAATCACTATAATGTTTTAATTTCCAACAGGTACAAGACAACATATATTCGAACCGTCCCGCGACCGTAGCGATAAGCTACCTAACGTACGACCGTGCAGACATGGCTTTTGCTGACTACGGACCGTTTTGGCGTCAGATGAGAAAATTGTGCGTCATGAAACTCTTCAGTCGCAAACGAGCGGAGTCATGGGACTCAGTTCGCGACGAAGTGGACTCAATGATCAAGACTGTTACAACCAACGCTGGCACGTCCGTCAACTTAGGGGAACTTGTTTTTGGTCTCACTCGTGATATTATCTACCGAGCTGCTTTCGGGACTAGTTCAGCTGAAGGACAAGAAGAATTTATTAAAATTTTGCAAGAATTTTCGAAGCTATTTGGCGCGTTTAACATGGCTGATTTTATTCCATGGCTAGGATGGATTGGTCAGCAAGGTCTAAATGATAGGCTTGCTAAGGCGCGGGCATCTCTTGATGGGTTTATTGATTCAATAATTGATGACCATATTGAAAGAAAAAAGGCTAATGTTACTATTGATGATGGTAACAGAGAAACTGATATGGTGGATGAGCTTTTAGCTTTTTACAGTGAAGAAGCTAAAGTACATGAGTCTGAAGATAATTTGCAGAACGCTATAAGGCTTACAAGGGATAATATCAAAGCTATCATCATGGTAAGTTGGATTCCCTAATGCTTTTTAGTACATATAGCTTCTTTTTGTCTCTGTGTGTAGCGGGGGGGAGGGGGGGGATTGTTCCATGTTCCATCCATTCTAATTAACGTGGCATAATTTAATATAGATTTTAAAAAAATATTTAGATTTGTAGGGTAAAACAAGTCATTATATTTGTGTGGCAATAGTTTTTTATGCTTGTGGCATATGTCATAATATTTGCGCCATTTTAGAAGTCCTTCATAGGGTAAACTGAGAGGTATAAACTTTCTCCTGATTATATTCTTACTGTCTCATATTATATGAGCACTTTTTATTTTACATGATTATTAAGAAATTATTAATGCATTAATAAACTTTACAATTTTATCCTTTATTTATATTAATATACATTAAATTAAGTTAGAAAAAGTCATTAATATACTAATTAATAGTGAGGATAAAATGAAAAAAAATAATTAATTCAATCCTAATTTAGTAAGTACTCATATAATATAGGACAAATATTTATAAAAAAATATTCATATAATATAGAATGAAAATAATAGCAGTTTAAATGAATACGATGTTTAAGAAAGAAATTTTAAAGAATGAACTTAAAGTCCATAATATTATCATTATATTTGTGTGTCAATTAACAACTTTTTGATGCTTACGGCATTTATGTGGCTATAAAAGATGAACGGTGAAAGAGAATATTTAAACACAAATTAAGTTGATCAAGAAAATCTTGTCCAAAACAAGAAAACACGGCTGTCTCTGGCAGCTCATGAATAACTATCAAGAATTGGTGCTTAGACAACAGAAATATTTTTCGTGAATAAATTTTCAATGTATATTTTTGGTACTTTTTTAAAAAACTTTCTTTGTAAGATAAAAGGTTCTAGTAAGTATTTAATTAAGTGGATTCTATATGATTGATTTTAAGAATAACAAGCTGCGTTAGATATAAGTTAGTAATATTTGGTGTTATTTATATTTCTTTTTTAATAATAAATATAAGTTATTTTAAATGATCAGATTTCTATGGTTTTAGCATCACCTAGCTAGACCTTCAAAATTTCCTATTGAAACTTATTAATTTGCTTCAACTTATTAGCTTCGAAATCATTTGTCTCTTGACTATCTCACCATAATACCACCAAATTGTCATACATTATACTATTACTATTAATTTCCCAGTTATAGTCTACTAAATGGATTTTTAGAATTATATCTCATTTGAGATATATATGTTAAAAAAAAAATACCCGCTCTGTCTCATGTGACATTCTTTTTTTTTTTAATTCGTTCCAAAAAAAATATTTTATTCTAGTCGTAAATAATTTAACTTTTAAATTTTTTTTGTCCCTAATTAAATAATTTTCAGCTATATAAATATTTAAAAATAATTTTAAATTATAAATTTGAATTTTTTTATTAAATATTATATAAAATAAAAATATATCACATAAAAAAAAAGTAATGCGTGAATTCGAATTTTAGGTGTTAACTCGATGCTATCCTAGATAAAGCATAGCTATAATGGAAGATTGAGTAGTTTAGAAAAGCTTGCACTGATTTTTTTTTATGTGAAAAAGTTACTTTAGAAAGAATTTTTAGTAATGATTAAAAGAACATACTAGCAAATGAATGTAGTTAACGTGTAAAATCTATATATTTATTAGTACCTGTAAAATCGATTCATTTGGGCCCCTTAACTCCAATTACTCTATAATTAAAATTTCAAACCGGCTAATAAAACTATATCTAGAAAATTTGGTATAGTGATTGTAACTTTGAAAATTCATTTTCCCGAAAACGACGTAAAAGATGTAGTTATCTTACTTCTACCTAACCCCTCCACCTACCCACATACGTATTTTAACTTTCACACAACTTTTATACACTCACAATATTTTAAAAAATTAAATTAATTCATATTAAGTAAATTATTGAGTCTAATATATTTCAGGACATAACTATTTGAATATAATAAATATAATATATTAAATAATTTATTCATTTTGGTCTTTTTTATATGATATTTTTGGTGATTGCACTTGTATTTTAAAAATGTGATTTTACTATTTTATCCCTATTTAATATACATGAATTGCTCCTTTAGTTCTTTTAGGTAGTCAAATATATCTTTTCAAAACTCATTAACTATCAAAGGTAAAATATGAAGCATAGTATCACTTATGCAATGATTTTGTGAAATAACATATATTGAGGATCATCTATTTATAGTAAAAATCACATATAAGAAGGATCGGAGGAAGTAATAGGGAAATGACTATTATTACTAATAAGGATAAATTCGAAATTAAATACTCAAAATAGTATAGTGGACAAGTAAAAACGAGTAATTCAAACTATTATATTCTCCTTAAAAAAAATTAAAGTAGTTTAAAATATCTAAGGATAAATATGAAGGAAAAAAATGAATAATTTTATCTAACTTTGAATGATTCAATTATTTTTTATTTTTCCAGGACGTAATGTTTGGAGGGACAGAGACAGTAGCTTCTGCAATAGAATGGCTCATGGCAGAGCTTATGAAAAATCCAGAGGAGCTTAAAAAGGTACAACAAGAATTAGTTAACGTTGTCGGACTCAATAGAAAAGTTGAAGAATCTGATCTTGAAAAATTAACCTACTTAAAATGTTGTGTAAAAGAAACGCTCCGTCTCCACCCTCCAATCCCTCTCCTCCTCCACGAAACCGCGGAGGAATCGACCATCTTCGGGTACCATATTCCGGAAGGGTCACATGTTGTCATAAATTCATTTGCCATTGGACGTGACAAAAATTCATGGGAAGATGCTGATAGTTACAAGCCTTCTAGGTTCCTTAAACAAGGTGTCCCAGATTTTAAAGGAGGTAATTTTGAATTTTTACCATTCGGGTCGGGTCGGAGATCTTGCCCCGGTATGCAACTTGGGCTTTATGCATTAGAAACTACTGTGGCCCATCTTCTTCATTGTTTTACTTGGGAATTACCTGATGGGATGAAACCAAGTGAACTTAAAATGGATGATACCTTTGGGCTTACTGCTCCATTGGAAAATCGACTAGTGGCTGTGCCTAGCCCACGTTTATTGTGTACACTTTATTGAGGTATATTCTATGTGTATACAATTATATACACAAATTATTGGTTGTTTTGTATTAAATGTAATAATGTAATATATATGCATATACATAAGGGAGAGGGACCAAAGCAAAAGGACGAAAATAATTGCTTGAAAGGGGAAAGAGAGAGGAATTGATTGGATGAGATTTGTGTATAGGAGACACTAGTATCTCTTTCCTTCTTTTTCTTTTTCTTTTTTTTTCTTTGAATTTTCAATTACGAGATTTGGCTTGCATTGTAAGTTGTAAATGTCCCCCTCTTGTTTGTTTTTCTTTGAAAACATAACTCAAATCAAATAAAGATTTCATCCTTGTTGGTTTAGTTATTGGGACTATGCCTTTTTGAATTAATAGTTCATTTTGATTGAATTAATATGATTTCGTCACACAAATAGTCAAGTAGATTTATGGATTGATTTTTCTTGTAAATGTATATAAATGATATATTGATTATACATGATACCCAAATAGTAGCGGAGTCTCATTGGGATTAGTGGGTTAAAATTATACTATTTATATATGGTAAAAATTAAATTTTGTGTATATAATAGATTCAAACCTCTTTCCCTTAGTTCATGTGTCTTTTGAACCTCTTTAATGAAAATTCTGACTCTGCCACTAAACACATCCACTATGCATGAATATATATATATATTACATGTATCATTGTTGGCTATTTTTAGTGTAATCAATTGCGTGAATGACTATTTAGATTAATTCTTCAAGATAGTGTTGATTTAAAATTGAAATCTAAAATAAGCAAAAGATGGTTAATTACTTATTCGCTGCTTCGATTCATGAGATGAATAAGTTGTAAAATTAAAATTTAAGTTAGTAATTTGAGTTTTTTTCTCTATCATTTGTAAGAATGAATTTACTCTCATTAATAAATAAAAAATAAAATAATAATAAATCTTGATGATTAACAGTAGGAAATTCAAATTTTAAGGTTTAATTATTTTGTCCTTTATTAAAGCGTTTAAGATTAGGTCCAACTTTTTGGCCATGTGCACGAATTACCATAATAACGTATTATAAAAGATGGGATTGAAATAGAAAGATGTTAGGTGAAATTTAAAAACTAGAATGAAAATACCAAAAAACTAATAACATGATAACATGATTTCCATCAATTGACCTAACATATTTCTACTTATCGAAGTCTCAAACTTTTCCTTAAAAATGTAGGAGCAGTTTTTTAAGGAAAAAACAGTTATGAAACAAGATTGGAAATTAAGGACAAATACCTAACATTACTTATATTTTCTTGTAACAAGAATTTTTTTTTTCCTTTTTGCTTCCTCATAGGTTGTTTGATATTTTTGAAACTCTTAGTCGAATTCACTTTAGAAAATTTGTGTAGAACATTTTTTATTAAATACAATGAACTCAACATATATTGTCATCGTTCTTTTAGTTGTCTTTTTTAGAGTTAAATGATATAAATTTTGACTAATATTTTACGATACATTCTTTAATCATATTAATATGAAATAATTACGATTTATAGTATTTTTTCATGTAGCTTTTGAATATTTAAAAATTTTCTTTTAAAATATTAAACTAATATAATTTAATTTAGATTTCAAAATTTTAATCAAATTAACGCTAAAAAAACATAACGTAACAACTTAAAAAAAGACGGAAAAGTTTGTTTTTCTCCATTAATTGGCTTTGTAAATTTGGTATATGAAATAAATTCAAAAACTTGGTTGTCACTCGACGGCATCTATAAGAATCAATCATTGCACGTTACAATAAATTCCGCCCTCATCCACTGGAAAACGAGGGGCCAAAATATATATATATTTTAGATATATAAGTTGAGTCGGTTTGAAGGAAAATATTTTTAAAAAATTTGTAACTAACTGAATATGAAAAAAAATTTGGAAAAGGAATATCGAATACACTATACTCTATCTTCTCTATTGGTCTTAGAAAAAGTTTAAGCTAAATAAAAAAATATTCTCTTCGTCTTAATTTATTCAATATCTTTTATAGAAGGGTTTAATAAATAAATTAACACATTTTAGCACTAAAAAAAAAGCATAAAATACAAAAATACTCGACTCAATCATTCACTTATAAGAAGAGTTTGAAATTAATGCTGAAAAGTGGGAAAATAGGTTTTTGTCTTTTCAATGAATTAAATAAGAAAAATATGGAATTGTACTCTTGCCAATAAGGTAAATATAATGCAACTACAAATTATCGATTATATAATTTTAAATAGAAAAATGTGTAAGATTCGTACTAAAAATTAAAGATTAGTAGGTAATATAGTCAGCTTATTTAGGGTGGTTGATATGCTATAGTACTAGTTTTGGGTGATTGATATTTGCTATAGTACTAGTTTTGTTTTCGATAATATATATAAATATGTTGTGTATTTTGTTTTGATCATTACATTGTGGCGTTGTTTTTGCTCTCTTTTAGTAGACTTTAATAGTCTCTCTTTGTTGCCAAAAGTATTTTCTTAATTGTCTCCTTCTTTTTTGACCTTTTCGAACTCTATCTGTAACTCACTAGAGGCCCGAAAAACAAAGAGAAGATATATACGAATGAGATATTCAGCAACAAGAAGAAGGAAAGGGACTAACAAGGGGTAGTACAGGAATATTCATATGTTGTCCATCGACTATGTATTTGAATTTGTTGTACTTAAGTTGAGTATCTTTCATAAACAACTTTTCTATCTCCATAGTGATAAAATTTATGCAAAATTTTATTTGTGAAATTTTACTGAATATATTATCATTGGCATCATTTTTGACTCCCAAAAGAATGTTGTTGTAGAAAGTTGACATTGATAAGCTGAAAGCAACCTAACTGAGTTGAATATGTGATGCAGTGATGGTGGATAATTTGAAACTTTGATTTTGAAAATCAATCAACTTTTATATTTAATTTCAAAGTTATTTAATTATAAATTTTTTTATGAAAATTATTTATCTTTAATTTTTAACTCAAAAACCACTTAATTTTAATTTTTTCCTCTCTTCTAATTGGTTGTTCCTAGTTATTTATTTATTTATTTATTTATTTATTATTATTATTATTATTATTATTATTATTATTATTATTATTTTGGTGTGTGGGTAGAGAAGGCTGGAAGAAGATGGGGGACAGAGAGATACTACAAAAATGTATAAATAAATGAATGGACAGCAAACGGAAGAAAAGAAGGTAAGAACTCTACTACACATTTAATATTGTATAATTAAAAAAGAATCGAACCATTTAAATGAATATATTTTTAATTTTTAAAATATTAGTTAGAAATAAAAATTAATCAAATCGGTTGAATGAATTTAAGAGTAAAATATTAATAATTGAGTGATTTTTGGGTTAAAATCAAAATTGAGTGACAAACTGATAAAAGAATCCATAGTTGAATGACTTTAGAGTTAAAAATGAAAGTTCAGTAATCATGTGTGCTATTAACTCAATATTTCTTCCGTTTGATACTCCCTCCGTCTCACAATAATTGAATTTTTGAAACTTTTTCAAGGTTCAAAATAGTTGAATTTTTTAAAGTTCAAGATGAATGTTTGAAACTTTTTTTATATTTGCCCTTGCATTAATTGA
>JAOTQJ010000049.1:21059531-21077387 GCA_025642045.1 Solanum sejunctum | reverse complement strand
ATACAACTGGTGTTTACATCAAACCATATAATGTAACCTTAGAATCACAAATTCAAATGAAAGGTACACATCCCATTTTGGTGCTTACAAGTACGTACGTAAAATGTACCAAATGAAGTGTACTTTCACATACACCTGGTGTTTACATCAAGCTTGCCTATAGACACTAAATTTAGGCGCATGTTGAGGATGTGCCTAACATCTTTTAGAAGAAGCTTCATGTCGTTCTCCGTTTTCAAACAAACATCTCCCTTGCCAATGACTTTTGACAAATTTTCATTTTCTATCTTTATAACACCATAGTCTCCATGTGTGTAAGATGAAAAGAGTTGTTTGTGTAGTGTACCGTGAATGATTGCACCACTGTCAATTACCCAACTCATCTCTTGAGTTAACTGACTAACAATCTCTTCGTCACAGCTGAGGTTGAATTGGTCCACAAGATGTCCTTGTTCATCATTATTGTTTGTCTTTTCCTACTTGTCTTTATTATTTTACCGTTCACTTTTCTTACTACATCGTTTGATGCGGTATTTGTCAAAGAAACTTTTAGAGTTTCCTATGACTTTGGTAAAGAAGCTAGAATCATATTAGCAATTATCTCATCATCAAACTTTATGCCCATTGTCGACAACTGATCCACCATTCTTTCTATGTTATTTAGGTGATTAGTTACAGAAGTATTTTTTTGATATTTTACTTTCATTCACTTGGTTAAGTAAAATAACTTGTTATTATCGGTCTTTGAAGCATACAACTGCTCCAGCTTGTGCCACTGTGTTCTGGCATGAATTTCGTTACAAATATGATTGTAAACGTTATTATCGACAAAGTGTCGAATATATTCACAAACTCGTTCATGCTCAAACACCCACTCATCTTCGGACAACCCTTTCGATTTGGCGATAGAGAATATCGACAAGTGCATCTTCATAATCATAATAAAATCCTTCATTTTTCTTCTCCAGATACAGTAGTTTCGAATCGTTCAGGTTGATCATTTTACTTGTCTTTACCTTCATTGTTATGAATCTAGATCAGGCTCTGATACCACTTGTTTGGGGGCCTACATAGCGGAGTGAGCAATAAAATTTAGGAAGAATAAATAAAGTAAAATAGTCACCAGAAAATTTAATGTGGTTCACCCAAAATTTTTGGGCTACATCGACAAATCAACACTTTTACTATATTTTTTCTACTATTACAAATAGTAGGCACAAGTGTGCAATTTTCTCTATTATTACAAATAGTAGTCTCTCAAAGAAAAAATACCAAAAATAGTGAACAAACTTTTTCTTTTAGGAAAAAAATATTTCCTAAGCCCACACTCTAATTTTTCTTCATAGACTATTTTATTTTATTGTCTATGGTATACCTCACAGAAGAAAACGTTCACTTTCTCTCTATGGCTTTTTGTATTTTTTCTCTTTTTCTGAATGGTATATTCATCTTAGGAGCAAATTGCCCTTTTATATAAAAAAGTTTACTGCCTATTTTTTTTCGCAGGTGAGCAACTTTCCTTAATTGTCAAAAGTTACTTAACAACTTTTGACAACAACCATAGAATTGTTTGCATAATTGTTTAATTGTTGAATTCTAATGTGCATGTGGACTGGGCAACTTTCCCTTTTTTTTTGATAAAAAAGATTTTCACGTGAGCCCTCCATTTGGAGGGACCCACTCAACAATTTGTTGCTAGTTGAGTGAAGATTGATGAATTGAGTTTTGTGAGTTTGTAAGTTTGACATTGCTTAGTTTTGTGGTAGTGAAGTTGAAATCCTATGTAGGTACTGGTTGTTTCCCCCTTAGCAAATATTTTTTCCATATAAGTTGTGTTATTCAATTGGTACTAGTAGGACAGCGTTAGTAGTCTTTTCAAAAAAAAAATCATGCATTTTGAGGTAGATTAATCCTAAGAAAGCTAAGTACTGATGCAACATAACTCCGGTATGCGGGAACATCTTCTTTCTTAGGAAATTGTACAGTGACTATCTGTCTATCTCCAGCTTTTGCATACAAGAAGCAAAAGTGTTTTGGTTCTGTCTTTTTTTACAACAACTCTTGCAATGACAGGGGATATTTCTTCTTAATTTGGCTTTTCGCTGTGATATTTTACTTGAAAGAAAAAAAGGCCTAAGTTTGTGTCTTAATTATATTTGTCACAGGTGAATTACATACTAGGAGATAACCTTTGAAAATGAGTTATGTTCAAGTTCTCCATCAATTCCTTAGGATGGGGAATGTTGATATACATGTTCAGAAGGGAATTCAACAAGGCAAAATCCAAATATGGTTGTAGGACCAAATAAGGATGACGTTCGGACAATAGAAGGAAATCATAATTCACACAGTCAAATATACAAGTAATTCTAGTCTTGTAGCAGCACTAATTGCACTTTTATGATCCTCCTACTCGATCTTCTAATCCAGTTGGAGATAATATAGGAATTGACAACTATAATGAAGTACACACGTCTTATATTAAATAGTTTGATGCAAACATCAGGCTCATTATTTATATACAACTGGTGTTTACATCAAACCATATAATGTAACCTTAGAATCACAAATTCAAATGAAAGGTACACATCCCATTTTGGTGCTTACAAGTACGTACGTAAAATGTACCAAATGAAGTGTACGTTCACATAACTGAATTTGGGATGTATATTTTACATAACTAGAATAACAAGGATAATGGTTAGAAAACTTAAAAAGTTATATTTACAGGTAGCTTATCATGACACTTTCTTGGGCACGCATATTGCACTTCTATCTTCATGTAGATTTTAACTTATCAAGACCATATGTATCCTACAAACAAATGTAGAAAATAATTTTTATTAGTGTAGAGAAATATAATTGAGGTAGTCAAACAGAAAAATATTATATTGAGATCTCACCAAAACGTCGTGAATTTCTTTTAACAAAGGTGACAATAGTGAAATGAAGGTACGCAATTCCTTCTTAAAGTCATCGTTACTTTTATCTTTGCCCTTGAGAATTGTGATTAACCCCTTGCTGTCTGGCACTAGTTTTAGTGCTACCTGCATAGTAACTATTTGTTTAATTTTAAGATAGAATTATATTACCTAAAAACGATTTTTACATCATGTAGTTGTCCATCAAAATAATAGCCAGAATTTTATATTTTTTTTATACTAATGTATGTGTATATAATGCACATATTTTAGATGTAAATAACTAATGTTTATTTTTGGGATAATTACAGTTGTAAACACTTGGTCAACTAATTTACAAAATATATAGGTTGTGCATACTTATATTAGATATGCATTTATTATATATACCAATGCACAATATATACAAACTCAGTGTTACACCCGTTAAAATCATCAAAATACCCCTACATGAGAGATTGCTCGCATGAAACGTATTATTTTGAACTACTTTTAGAAAATATGATGCCAAAATCGCGATCAATATGAAAAATTGTGTTTGAATTTTAGAATAATCGGATCAAAAAATAATTTTACGGAGCAAAAGTGGAATTTCAAGCAAGGTGTGCGACACCTTCGCGTCGCATACCTGCTCTTAATTTTGGTTCTATTATTTTCTACAGTTAGAAATTCGATCAAAAAAATTTTGAAAAAATGAACTGGGAGGGATCAGGTCAGCGACGCGGACCAGGTTCACCACAATTCAAAATTTTCAATTACTGTAAGGGCATTCTAGATTTTTTCTCACGCCTCCTATACTTTACCCACAATTAATATAGGTCATTTTTTTTGCCTATAAGGATTCCTAAACCTATTCTTAAGTCCTGATTAGGCGAAAAGGTTCGCTTGGAGACTAGCAATAGTCTCTGAGTGCCGGCCACATCTAGGGTCCCCTCCCATCAGTGTCTATACTATATATTTTGGCTATGTTGATAAACTAGCTGGCCAAATTATACATATCGGTAACTTCCTACATTCTTTTTTAAGATATGAGGCTAGAGGTTGTAATTATTTTTAGTGAGCGGTCAAATGCGTAAACTTTCCTAAAAGAATGACCCCTATTCTCATAATTCCTGTGAAGTTGAACACGTAGAGAGACTTTGCAAAATTTAATATTGTGATGATGAAAAGCTGAAGAGAAGAAAATGACCTTGAAGGCAGCTGAAGAGATCCATCCATGCCATGGCTTAAGGGTGTTGTTGTAAGATTCTTGAACAGCTTGCACCATGTTCCTCTCTAAATCTTCAGCCAGTAGTTCTAACAATGCTAAGGTGAAATCCAAGGATCTGCAAGTATATATGCCCAGTCAAGAATACTAAGTACAAACCAATAATTAAAATAGTTCAAGCTTTGCACTTGTTAACATTCTTTCACGCTACCAAAGGATATCATATCTACAATTATGTCTCCTTAAAAGATGGAATGTTACTGGTCATAACATATAAAATTACATGATGGAATAAAAATTATTTACACTGACTGTGCATCTTAAATATATACTACACTTTAAATTGAAAAAAAGATCGAATTTACTCATTTCTATAATGAAGGATGCGTTAGGTTTATACTCTTGAGACATTATGATCTACATGAACAAACGAACAATAGTCGTTGATCCTAATCTTTACGTATGCAAATACACGTACATAAATATTGAATCAAAGAAGGATTCAGAATTTTAAATTCTTACGACTGATTGCATGCACTTTGAAAATCATAAATCCAAACTATAACACTAGCTGTTATGTGTTGTGTTGAAAATATTGAGTTATTACCTGGTAAGCCAAAGAAGAGCCTTGGTACAACTAGGACCCTTTGTTTCTTTGCCTTCACTAATCTCTTTCTTCATTATCTCAATCATATTTGAGCAAAGGACAGGGTCTAAATCATGCATCTTTTCCAATCTCTATACACATATTAATAAACTTAACTTACCACACCAACTATATATATGGTAAAAACAAAAAATTATAATTAAGTTATAAATACATAAGTGTGATTTTTAAGTTGAGTTCAGCTAACATTTATGAGGAAAGCATGCATCATATCAAGTAAAAATAATCATAAATTTTTACTTTTATCTTTATGTATTTAAATTGCCAAGATTTTGTCATCTTATTACAAAAAGAAAAACAATTATTTGAGAAAAGAAATAGAACAAATTAAATGTAAAATTAACTAGCTAATTTAAGGGCATATTCGGTGGTATAGAAAAGGACAGTTTCTTTCATTTAAGAAAATAAAATTATGTTTTCCCTAAATACAGTAAACTTTATGGGAGATTAACTTGATTAAAGTAGATAAATCCTTATCTCAAACCATATAGCAGTACCTACGAGTACAATGACGTTGACGTGCTAAGAAACAAACAAACAAACTAAGGAGAATTTATGCACGCAATGATGTAATGTACGTAACGATTAATAAAAAAATTATAAACCAAAAATGTTACTGTGTGATTACTGTTTTCATAAGTCTAAACTGTGTAAACGAACGATTCTATTAGATTTAAAATAGTTACGGTACAAGCTAAGAAAGCTCTAGTTGCAAATATCTTCTATCAATAAAATAAAGTCAAAATAAAATTAGCAGATAGTAATCTATTTTTGGAGGGGCCAAAAATAAAATCAAAATCGTGTGTTTTACACAATACAACATGAAAATGACTGAGAGCTTAGTCGAGTAGCGGAGTCAACATTTTTGTCAAGGGTATTTATACTTTTAGAACGTGAATGGATGATGTTTGTATCAAGGATGTTCGATATATATCAAAATATCTATATTTAACCTATATATTTCAAAAAAAATATCAGATAAAAAATATTTATCTAATCACTTTTGGCTCAACATGACTCCGTCGCTGGAGCTTACAGTAAAAAAGACAAAGAAAAAAAGAATTACCTTACATCAATCAAGCTACAAAAGTCTTCATTCACAATTTCCTCTCTTAATTATTTATTTGATTTTGATGAAATTTAAGTAAAAAATAAAAAGAAATTAAATCTGGTAAATAAATAAAAATACAAGGCAATTAATTATTTAATATATTTAGGCATTGTATGATTGTACCTGGATGTTTTGAAATATGTCTTGTCTCAATACTGCCATTGTCGGCCCTATCTTATCTGCAAATCATTTCAAAACAAAACAAGAATTAATAAGAAACCAAATCCATTAAAACTATCCAAAGCTGTCCGGTAGAACATAATAAACTTGAAAAGGAATCTCTACTAACCAAGAACTTGAAGGACCAAATTGGAGACAGAGAGAAAAGGCATGATAGGAATATTATGATGAGCAACTTGCTGTTGTGGATCATGTTTAACTAATTTGACTTTGAAAAGGTTCACCATAGACAGTTCTTCAATACAACTTGTTAGTTCTGTTGACTCCACTTCCATATCTCTTCTTCTCTTCATTTCACACCAATTCAT
Source organism: Solanum sejunctum (assembly GCA_025642045.1). NCBI lineage: Eukaryota > Viridiplantae > Streptophyta > Magnoliopsida > Solanales > Solanaceae > Solanum > Solanum sejunctum. Next base: position 21,070,993 of record JAOTQJ010000049.1, on the reverse strand, counting down.
ATCAAATAAAACTTGTCTAAAAGATATATATATATATAGTGCCAAATAAAACTTAGTAGCAAATAAAAAAATATATATTGCCAAAACTTGTTAGCAAATTAAAAAAAGGTTCACCTGTCATTGTTATCGTCATACGACTAAAATATTAACTATTATTCTTTTGCTCTTAGAAATATTCTTTCCAACGATCTGAAAGCAGGTTATATTTCCTCTCATTTTTTATTCTTAATTCGAATTCTCAATTAGATTTTAATTTTAAAATAAAATATTTTTCTCAATTGATCAATTTCAAAGTAAAATTTTTTAATATAAATTTAATTTAAATAATTAAAATTCAAAATAAATATCAAATATGAGACAAGAAAATGATATTCTCTCAAACCATACGGGGACAGGTGATAGTTTCCATCAATTTGACCTTGAAGTTGTCATTTATCGTGTTAGAAATATAATATAATCAATTATTATTGTTTTGTGTTTACCCCTTTTGAGTATTGGGTAAGAACTAGTAATAAGGACGAAAGCGTCCAATTAATAATCATTTATTGAAACTTCTATCTAAAAGGAAAAATGATCATGGCACAAAAATCTAGGAGAACCATCTGTTGAAAACTTGAAATGGGATTAACTTGCTTCTGTATGGAAAAGTGGGAAATGTGTAGTTATGACTTACGATATCCTAGACTATTAAATTTGGATCTTCTATTCGGGATAGGAACAACAATCATTATACTCCTTTCATTTTATTTTATATGTTATTTTTATTATAAATATATATTCTTTAATATATAGCATCTCTACTTCTCTGAAGTAGCGGTAAGGTCTGCGTACAATCTTCCCTCCCCAAACCCCACTTGTGGGATATTACTGGGTATGTTGTTGTTGTATATATTAGTTTATAATATTAATACATAAAATATACTACTTATTTATTTTATTCTTAATAATTAATAATTTTAACTAACTAAAAAATTAACAATTAATATTTATTTAAGATCATTAATTGAAAACATGACTACAAAAAAAGGACAAAAAGATAAATTTATTATTCTTTTTACAAATATCATTAGAAAATATGACATATAAAATAAAACAGAAGGAGTACTAGTTATCCTAATATGATTTGGTAGAACTCTTAAAAAAAATGTTATTTAGAATAATATATTTTATAAATTATTATTATTTATTTATATATGTGTTTCTTAATTTTAAAATAATTAATGTTAAGTACAACGTTAAAAAATTAATTCTCTATTGATTATTTAAATGACAACTATTTTGAAACAACTATATTTTGTAAACCAGACAATTAAAATACAACGGAGGGAGTAATACTCAAATTTAAAGTTCCAAAGTATTATTAACAAGTTTGTTAATAAAATACACTTCTAATTAAAACTTTATTAAGGAGTCGAGTTAACATGATCAAAATAATACTGTCTCCATCCTAAATTAATCGAATTTTTGAGGCTCTTTTCAATATTCAAAATACTTGAATTGTTCAAAGTTCAAGAAGAATATTTAAACTTGTTTCATATTTGCCTTTTCATTTATTGAAGTTTTATATTTTTAATGAGATAAATAATACTATATATTTATTATTTGGTAAAGAGTAATAGTAGAAAGTATGATGTAAATTTTGTCTTTAAATATTTTTCTTAATATATATGTATTACCTCATAAATTCAATTAATATGAGACAGAGAGTATATGATTTACATTATATGCACCGATAGTGTGTAATAATATTTATATAATCAGATAATTATTTCTTTAGGTAATTACATTTAAATCCTTTCATATGTATTAATTGGCAATCAAGACGTTAGAGTTGTGAAATATACGTCTAACCAAGAGATGAACGTACATTATATTATGATTTTTATCTAATTGTTTTGGCCAAGAACAAGATAGGTAGGACAAGAATTTTGGCAAAATCAACATAAATGACCTGAAATTTCTTAGATATCGTTTTCAAATTAAATAGTCGGCAATAATTTGAAGGTAAGGTACAAAACTTGCATTTGTAGACCACTCATCAATATGTTATGTCCAAATCGGTTCGATGGGAAGTTACTAGGAGTATTCATATCTCCATAAAATAATCAAATTGATTTAAATAATGGCCATATAAATTTGATTTTAGTATGTTTATATATATACTTTCTTGATAAATTTTTCTTAGTAATAAATTATATTTTTACTGCTGATCGTCCTATAAATTCTGTATTATTTTACGGATATCCATGAAGCTACAGTAATGCAACTTAAACATGTAAAAGAGCTTTGAATTAATATTGAAACACAATAGAAGACTAGCAGAGAAAAATTTGTCGGTTCTTAATGTTCATTTAAAATAGTTGTCTCATGCCTCTACTGTTTTACCAACGTCAATTTTCCTTTATTATTTTATCATCGTCAATTTATCATTAGCTAATTATTTATAAACCAAAACACTGAATCGAATGGGTAATTTTTATTTTATTTGGTTTTTAAATTTTAATTTATCAACTGATGCATCGATAGAGGCAGAATGGAGGCAAGGGGAATCATGCACAGAAAACCTTTTCTGAACCTTCTTAGCCACTACGGCTGGAAGTTGTTTTTGAGTTAATAAGATTCAACTATCAATACATACACATAAAAGATAATTTGTACAACGTATTCTGGCCAATATATGGGATTCAAATAAACACCCCTTGGCCAAATATCTTTGGCAAGAACTCTTTTCAAGCCATTTAGAACCTGAAGCAACCGTCATGGGAGAGACAGGTCCATAAAAGTAAAAAAGATGCAACTGGATTGCACATTTAATTAGTATGATTAAGTTATGACCTCTGCTAATGCAATTGAGCTCCATTGAGCATCAAAGATGTTGAACTATGTTCTTTATCATCATTATTGATTAGCACTGGACTCAGCAACTTACTTCAATAGGCGGACTACAGCCAAACCAACAGCGGATATAGAGACAAGGGTACCTATGCAATATTTTATAACATCATATTTTGCAGCTTCCAACTGAGCCCTTAGTGTGTGAATTTCCTGGGATAACATAATTGCACATAAAGACGGAAGGATTAATACAAAATTTACCAGGTATCAAATGTCAATCTATAGTTACTTATTAGACTCACTCGGTCAAGTTTGTTAGTGAGATTAGCAGTTTCTTGATTCTGATTTGCTAGTTCATCTCGGATTCTCCTGCACAGAGAGCACAACAGTTGACACTAGTCGTAAACAGCTCACTAGCAGTCAATCTGCAATCATACTACTAATGATTATGCAATAATGGCATCTTGATCTACAGAGATACTTATGCACAAAATGAACTAGTGACAGTAACTCCTTACCCTCTTTCAAGATTGAGATCCAACCTATGGCCAGCAGAGACCTTGTCAATTTCATACCTGCAATAACCCAAAAGAGAGACCAGAAAAAAAATTGCAAATTTCAAAACAAACACGCCATGATATGGAACTGATGTGTGGTAATAAGAAAATATAGTTTGTGAAGGCCAACCTTAATTCGCTGCGCATCTTTTCTATATCACTTTTGAGTTTTTCAATTTCATGTTGCAGTAGAGAAAAGTGGTTCTCCTGGATCACCGAATGAATGAAAATATGAAGCATGAATCATTTTACGAGTTTCGACACCCATGAATCATCATGAAAGAAAAAATAAGTCCAATGTAATAAACATATAGAATTAAGAAGTTTACTAATTTGCACTACGATCGTACTAGTACTACACCTCGTACATATGTGATATGTATGTAAAGTCCAATGCGTCGACTCACATGATCTCATCTCTTTTTCCTTTTCTTAATCAATAACAGGATCACAAATTGACTCTCATATCTGACAGATTATCAGAAGAAAATCCTGGACTCTTCACTACAGTCACAAGCAACAAATAGGAGAAAATTACAGCATCACTTTTCAGCAGCTTTTTTTTCCCTATAGTCACTTTTCAAAAATGTTGTGTGTAAACAACAGAATTCCATCACAAGCAGAACCCACCAAAGCACACTCACTGGATTTCAAGAGCCACCACTCACAACCAGAAACCGCTGGAGTCCCAGAACACCTCACACACAGACAAGTAAAACACTTTTAGGCAACATGTGACAAATATTTATCATGCTGAGGACACCAATTGACAACTCTGGCAACCATTGAACCAATAGAACACTCATATCCTATAGTTCTAGCTCACTTTCAGGCCTGTTTCCGACTACTCTGGCAGTCTTTCTGAACTTTAAGGATGCATTATACTACTATGTTTAATTTTCAAACTAATATATTGCCTTTGAGCTCTTTCAATCCATGCATATGAATTTTGGATTTGGCAATGATATTCTGAAAACCTCGATAGAAATTTGTAGCCCTACGAGGCATTCCGTTGATTTGAATTTGATAACATGCGTCCTTCCGTTCAAAATACGATAGTAAGTTTGCAAAAGGTTTATGCCTTATAATACATTAATGATTATCTCATCCCTATGATGTACATCTCAAAAAGAATCAAATAGAGAAGAGCAGGAATAGGCTATATCAATGTATTTGGAATAGGTTCAGGTTATTACTGGACAAATTCAATTAACTCGTTTCAATCACTGAAAAAATTTAGAAGCAATAAGAGCAACTGAGAATTCGCAGAAAATGTTCGCAGTTCTTGCCAGTATAGATTACCAATCAAAACATGACCCATTCAGCAACCACATCTAGCCTGCCTTTCCATTCCAACTATTGATGACTAGTTCTCACAATTACAATATCTCATCGTACCCATGATTCAGTCATGTCTTCTCAGACAATAACAGCTACTTTGACCACACAAACTGTACAGAACTGAAATAGAATATGTTCCAACGAACTGATATACCACCTCGCTTACACCCTCAATGTAAAACTGTCACAAGACTGGTCCCACTTGGGAGAAACGGTATTCCATGCATGGTGTGGCTACCAAAATGTTTCACAGGCAGAATCCATCGACAACACATGCAGAACATTAGAGTTTCTCCAGTTCCAAGTTTCGCTAGTTGCCTCTTCCAGTAGCCTTAGGAAATCCTATTGCATGTGTTTCATAGTCATCCTTGAACCTGTTAACCTTATTGGCGATTGATCATTTTCTCTACTATTCTTTTGCATCAATCTTTAACCATGCAACTAGTCATTTGACTAGCACAAAAAATGAGAAAACTACTAAGTAACTCTCCAAACACTAGTTAGGACAACTCATGAGTCGTGAAAACTTCTCAACCTCTAGCAAACTTCCACTGCATGCCAAGCGGCAGATACTCATGATGCTCCCCCATATGCAGTTGTGATAATTGGACTGGATCTATGTTAGTCCAGTGTGATACACAGAGCCTTGTATTAATTTGCAATTTCAGCCAAAACAGGATAGCTGAATGAAATATAAACACTTGATTGAAACAACTTGCACCCTACTTGTATTTCTAATTTTCTATTATGCTAATGGATAATGTTGTTCTTACATAATTTGACTTCATAGATCATATGCACTCCACTATCCTACAGAACAGATTCCCTATTCCAGCTTATTTCCACAGCACTTTATATTCACCAGCACCTCGTATGTTTGGGATAGAATGTATTTCCATCAATCTTGGATAGAGCCAAAGATTCACTATTTTTTGGCTTTGGGGTATGATGGAATAAAGCAAAATGGTTCTGCGCTTCTTTCAATTGTGAAGTAGCAGTTAGTCAATGCAACTTTCGACGCTCATCATGGGTCATCCGAAAATAGTCGCACTATGTTTTTAAACATAGGGGTCAGGCTGCGTACATCCGACTCCCCCTTGCCCCGCAATGGGCGGGAGGCTTAGAGGCATTGGGGTAATGTTGTTGTTGTTTGGGATGTTGGAATTGGCTTTTTTAAAGTTGCTTATAAGTCAAAAGCCATAAGTTGGGAACCCTCGACTTTTGGCTTTTGGCTTTCTTTGGGTACTTTTTCAGCTTAAAAAAAGTGTTATTTGGTATTACTCAAACATTTCCAAAACTTAAAAAGTGATTAAAAACCAAAAGCCAAAAAATAAGTCAATCCAAACACCCACTAAGAATCTTCATTGATGGCATTACAAAGATGCAAAAGAACTATAAAAGATAATTCAAATATACTGAGTTAGCTCCATACATAAGGGAATGCTAGGACCAGGGATTCAATAAAAATTCAGCGAATCTACATAGCACTATCAGTGTGCTTCTAACTGTATAACTGGATTTCTTCCCCTTTGGTAAGAAAGTTCTATGTTATTTTTTAGCTCAGGAAGGATATCACGGCTATCAGCCTGATCATAGTTAGAAATTTGTATCTCCAGATGTCACTTCACAGCTATCCATGCTGTAAAATGACAAATTGGTAATGTAAGGAGTTGACTAAGGATCTATTAGACCTTTATCTGGAAAAGCAGGAAAAAAGGAAAGAAAGAAAGGATGCCTACTACTAAGAAGGGCGGGTAAGAAAGAGAGGTGAAGTGACTAGCTTAGTAACTTCATTCAATCTAAAAGATTGGCTCAGTGGGTTGGTTTGGCCACCTTTAAGTGAAAAGGCACATCCACCGAGGATGGCAGCGGGAAAGACAGGAGCACAAACGAGGTAACTTATGCTTTTTTTCATCCTCACTAGCTGGTTAATAGCCTGATCCTAGTTAGGACTTTGTATCTCCAGATGTCACTTAGTCTTTAACTCATATTTTCTTTGTGTATTGTCAAAGCAGCATGTCATCACTGAAATTTCACTTGTGCAACATCTTAGGCTCGCTCCTCATCAATCTCTACCATCTGATCAACCCTGCACCTTCCACTGAAGCACACCTCTTGACATACCAACCGCGTTAAAGATTTACATCTAGTCAACATACTCACACCTTGCACCAAATCCTTTCATGGGCGCATGCATTGCCTCTTCATTACCTCTTGCTGTATTAAAAGGTGAGAGCCCCATCTTCCGAATAAAGTTTCAATGTTTGAAGAAAAGGAATTCTAGCAAGTACCTTAAGTTAACATTTTTTCAGCTGACTAGTGTAAATATTGATATAGAAGTACAAATATTAATTATTTTAAACAAAAATCAAATGCTAATGTAAAATAGATCATTGAGTAAAACGAAAAATTCATTCTGAGCCCAATGACATACTAACACACACAATTTATAATCCCAAACTGAGTATCTACAGGTTCACCGGTTATTTCGTATGGTATTTCATTTTAAGAGATAAGATCATGTTAGCATACTCAGATCGAGATGTCAGTGAGTTTTGCAACATCGATCAGGGTATTCAACAAGAACAGCACTAGAACAGGTGGAGTACATATTTAAAATCATTCTGTTAAGGATGTTCTTCATTAAGCTTCTAAATAATACTATCAGCAAACCACTTAAATGCCTGAGATTGGCTCATTATAGAACAGACTGACATCTCAAGTATCAATATATAGATAGCTCTACTTTTTATGATCATATTCTAACTAAAATAAAGGAATGGCAGGCCATGAGTGTAATTCGGAACCTATAGGACAGTTTCACAAGCTTTTGATAAAATAGTAACACATTATACATGTCTGATGCACTAGCTGAATGTTCTTATCTATTAAGCAAAAGTATCAAACTCAGACAAGCAGAAACACGGATACCTTAAAGGTGAATTTCATGTAAAACTTATGGACTTAATAAATATTGATTGAAGATTTGGATTTTGAAAAGGGAACCAACCAAAAGAGAATGGCCAAGGGTTGGTCATTGGCGATATCCAGAAAAATAAGATAGCTTTTACTATATCATCCTGGTCATTGAAGTGTTATCATAGGATCATTCCCTTTCTGAAAGAGAGAATTTTACTTCAATAAAGGCCTTGATAATTCGCAAAGGCCATAGGGATGATGGATGACCAACTCATTCAGCATAACATCACTCCAAAACCCAACCTTTACCAAAATACACCATGGCAAAGGAGAAAACTTTGGACCAACAGTATCTCTATATAAAAAGGGATACTCAATAGCCATATTCAGGGCATTAAAATGTGAATCCACAAATCTCATAGCCAAGAATTCATACCTGAGAGTTTTGAACTTCGGACTTAAACTTCGACAACTTGGATTCTTGAATCATCTCAAGCTATAGATAGATAAATTACAAAGACCAAAATAATTAATTCAACATCACAACGTACACAGATAGATAGTATGTATAAAAAAAATAAAAAATAACTTACTTTCTGCAAATCTGCTTTAGAAACAAAAGTTTGAGCTACATTTTCCAAGCTATCGTTCAAAACTTCAGTAATAGCAGCAGTTATTGCCTCGGCTTGCTTGGTAGGCACTCCTTGTGCTTCCAATTTTCTCACCTAAAAAAGACAACACTATAATTCATTCTAAGGCCAAATTCAAAACTGGAAAAATCAGATATTCTTTGATTTCAGTTTAGTGATTATAGAAGTAAGATAAGAAATTACTAGAGCTAGAGTGTCGACGAGGAACAAGCGCTTGCCGTCGAAAGCAAGGTTCGAAATGAGTCGGCCGTGGAATCGGTTGCGTCCGGCAAGAGCTCCCAGTTGAGGTCCGAAATATCCGACCCGTTTACATGCCGCCATTCGAATTTAAACTAAGCAATCGTCTCGAGTATTCCGGTCGTCGATCGTCGAACGTCGAAAAAGAATTGGCTTATCAAGGAGCAGGGAAATCACCACGTTTTTCTTGGGAATCGTGAAATACTTCAGCATTTCTTTTTTCTTAATAATAATGCTTGAATCTTGCTTCCAGCTTCCATTTTCAGCAAACGTATTATTTGGATCCTTGTGAATTTACTCATTGTTATTTACTTCTTTCAAAAAGAAAAAGCCTTTGGGATCTGTACGGTGTGAGAAAACAATTAGAAATATATGTTCTGTAAAAATGTCTTTGGGATTTAGTTGGAGAGTTAAAAATTTTTCACAATAAAGTATTTATTGAAGATTGATAGTAATGTTAGCTAATTCTATAGTGTTTGAATGAAACTTTTAAATATTAAAGATTGATAATCACTTTGATGATAAAGCTTTTATTACTTATTTAGTGAAAACTTAAAAAATATTTTCTAATAATCAAATATTAAAAAAACTTATTTACTTTTTTTAAAAAGAATTATCATACGAAATAAATCAAGAAGAAAAAAATTACATCCTCTTATAAAATTGTACGATCAAATTTTTAAAAGTTTAATATACTTTAAAATAATTGAAAATCGAGAAAAAGAAAAACAGAGAAAGTTAACGAAGTTACCTTGATCCAAAACTACAGGCAAAATCTGGTGTCATTGAAATGAGTGTGAAAATATCCCTCTAAGAAAATAATATTTACATCAAAAGGTTAGAAGTTTAGTCAACAATTGTAACATTTTCTTTTTTCCTTCCATTGAGAGACTTCCCAATAGCACTGACAATTTCCATGGTCTTTCTCAAACCAGTATCAGACTCTTCAAAAATATCAATGAATGCGTATTGAATCCTTTGAAAATAAAATATTTTTAAGAAAATGACATAACGGAGAGTCCGAACAACTTCGCTATAAACTATGTTATCAATGTTGATTGGCCCATTGTGATGGATGACCTAAGCTTTAGAGACATGTATACCACCAGAACTACAGATGACAATTCCAGATCATCCACGTTATTTGCTTAGGAGTGTCTTACCAAGATTGATTCCTTTCCATTTCCTCAACAAGATAACCAGTTTATACAAAAAGATTACAGAACGAACTCCTGGTCAAAGCTAATTATGCATGTCAACCACAAATGGCATGCTTCAAAAGCTATGGATTTAACCAAAATACATTACAAGGTTTCCTTTTAACCTATTCCAAGAAGAATGAAGCAAAAGTAAGATATTATTGGACGAGAACTTTCAGCTCAATGCTCATTTCATTTCTCTGTTTCAGGATTAGAATCCTATTTTGGGCGTCGATAAAAGATTTCATCAACACCTTCTTTTATACGGTTTCCTATTTTCCTCAAGTTCTTGGCGACCCCCATTGCAACCAAGTTAGCACTCCTGGTGAACCTGCATTTTCAAGGGAAGAAAAATCACCCTTGTTATCAAACAATTGTATTAAGTTCATCACATGAAGCAGATATCATTTAACATTCAAACACTACTTGCCTGGTAAGGAACTCATCAGCAGCTGCATTCGTTGGTTTATTTGATCGAGGCTGAGGAAGTTTATGTCCATCTTTTTGTAACAACATAAAGAAAACAGAAGGATCAGATTAGGTTGCATATAATCAAAAACCAACCAAATACACAATGACTGTAACATTCCAAATAACTGCAAGAAATAATGAACATTACATAACAAGATCCCTGAATTACATTGCATATCAGATTATCATCAACTACTAATAATATGTCAAATTTAGAGGGTTTCATTTGCTAAAGATCTCACATTATACCAATAGCATGAAAAGCTGGAGGAGCAACATCAGTTACCCAAGAATCAGAATGCAAAGAAGCCAGAGAAGATATGTTTGAATCAGAAGAAGGAATAAGATTATCTAACATCCTACCAAACTTTTCCTTTTTTCTTAAAATAACCTCAGTATCCAAGCAGCATTGCACATCTCGACTAAATTGAACACTGTCAATAGCTTTGCCAAGCAAGAAAAAAATGGAAAAGTTCCAAAAAGGAGAAACAGACACTTGCATACTGTTTCAGCTATATCTAGATTTAAATATAACCATCATTTGTGCATTTCACCAAGGACTTCTATACTGTTTTAGCTCCATATCACCTAGGACATGGCCTTGAATAGAAAGGAGTGGAGGTCACAAGTGGGAGGCTAGTAGGGTAGAATATTATCTTGCCTTGTGATGATTTTTAACTTTGTCATAGGATTAGTCTTACTATTATGGTTGTATGTTATCGCTCTTTGATTATTCTACTACTTTAATTATCTTCTCGTAGCATTGGCATTACTCTCTATTTTAGTTGTTATTCTATATCTATTATTTTCTTCTTTCCTTGGAGCCGATACACTTGAACTGAGAGTCTTTGGAAAACAGTCTCTCTATCTCCATGAGGTAGTGGTAAAGTCTACATACGCTCTACCCTCCTCAGGCCCCACTTTGTCGGATTCACTGGGTTTGTTGTTATTGTTGTTATCATTTATTCATTTCCTACCAAAAATATTAATAATCTAGAATGGTGTAACAAAATTTCCTTGTTTAGAGTTTTTCCAAAATGAGAAGTAGGCATAACACTAAGCTATTCGACTCAGTTCATACTCCCACTACTAACAAATACTAATAGAAGATATAAAAACTGCAGTTAGAATTTTAATTGAAAAATGACATTAGGTATTACTTAAAAGGAAACAAATGCCTATAGATTTACCATTGTACCTGTATGTCCTTCAAAGACAAAGTGTAGGAGTAGTAGACAAGAAAATCATCTATC
>JAOTQJ010000049.1:21027144-21053556 GCA_025642045.1 Solanum sejunctum | reverse complement strand
CCCCCCCCCCCCCCCCCGGCCCCCCGACAAAAAAAGTTTTCTACCTAACCATTTTTTTTCTCACACTTCTCTATCACCCCAGTCCAGATTTCAGCAGAATTGCAATTCGCTCCCAATGACATACCCAAATAAATGGAGGGTAGAGTACCAACTTCACCCCCTAGAATTGAGACTAGCCAATTCATATTATTAACTTCATTGATTGGGTATATGAAACTTTTCCTCCAATTTTTATGTCCCAGATACTCGTTCAAATAGAAAAGGACAATGTTTTATGTGACCCAACTTTACTTTCTCAAAAGAGTTTTGGCCTTATTTTAATAAATACAGAATATGGACTCCATATTTTTCAATAAATGATGAACATTTCATATTTTTCTTGATAATGGTGCTAGTCAAAATGGAACATTGAGGGGGGCGTGGGGGAGAGGGGGAACAATCCACTTTGAAACACACTTCCAACATCAATACTACGCTTGCAAATAAGGCAAACCTGGCACGGAACGCAATTCCTAGCATCCAATCATTTGTAGCATAAGCATTCACAAATCGACCAGCCACTACCTGTATAATAGGAAGAGGGATCCTCAAATAATGATGAGGTAACTGAGCAGATATGAACTAGCCTTATACTAGAGAAAACAAATGAAAAAAGGGAAGGGGATGACTATGCTCATACTAATAAGAGTAGATGAAATGAACCAAGTGGGAAGCAAAAACCTTTCTAGCTGCTTCCCAGTTCATGTTTTTTATTGAAATGGGTGCCCCAAGAAGAACAACTCTTTCCACAAGCCCAGCTGTCAAAATGCAAGAAAATATTTTATTATCATCTTAAGAAAATGATAAAATGTTAGAAAAGAAAAACATATCTCAAAATAACACTTACAAGTATTCTCACATTCAGCCAGAGCCTGGAGACATTTAAAGATAACTCCTGCTCCAAGTGAAAACCCTACTAGTGTTACAGGCCTGAAATATTCATGGACAACCAATAGAGTTGGCTGACGTGAAAAACTCAATTTTTTCATGAGACTCAACTGGCAAATGCTCAGAACCTATTTAAAACTATTTACCTATGTCCTTGTAATCCTTTCAGTAACACTTCAGCGAGAAGTTTTCCTGCCTTATCCGATCTGAAATAAACAACAGGTTAAAATCAAAGGAGACAATGCTTTAACTAGAGAAGTGTTAAATAATTTGAGTTTGCGTATACTGGTATAGTTTCTTCTCATCATTACTGCAATTATATTAATCTTATCCTTTTACTTCTAATCATATTATATAGAAAAATGGAGGATAAAAATAGCTTCATGACCTTTCCTCCTTGATCCCAACCCCAAGCTCAAAAAAAGAGATTGTACTGAAAAGACACACAGACAAACAAGGACCTGTCCACGGCAATTGCCCATTTGCTGTCAATAAAATCTGTCATTGCAAGCAATGTTGCTGGTAAAGCCAACGCTGTCAAGAGAGCTTTTAAAACGGTCATCATAGCACCTCTCTTCATCAACTCCATTGCAAGTCCTGTAGTAAGTGATGATGTCAGCATCATAACCAATCACGGTGGTAATGTAGCTGATCAATGCATCATATGCTAAAATGCGAAGTACAAATTATTACTTGACGTCAACCAATCCTGAATTGCAGTGCTTAGAGCGATAAGATTCTTAGACTCCCACTGCAGCACATATCTGAAGAAAATGAGAAAAGTGGTTTCTGCATTATAAGCCTTCATCAACTGATATGAGAACTATCAACACAAATTTGTCAATATATATATATACTCGTAAATATAAAATATACATACACACACACATATATATATATATATACACACACAGAGAGAGAGAGAGAGGGGTAAGAAATCTGAAGTAAAATTTATGTTTACCCAGATAAACAAAATCATCTACCCAAATGGAGATCAACCAACAAAAAAGGAAAAAAAAAAGATATTTTACCTCTCAGAGTTATCATGTTGTCCTTCCCAAGGTCTTACAAAATCTTCTTCCTTAAAAACAAGCCCTGAGATCAAAATTTCAACTGCCAGCCGCTGATGGCAAAAATGCAAAGTGAGAACAAACATATGAGCTCCTGTGGCCACGACTAAAACTAAAAAGTATGGCAACTGTGAGAATAAAGAAGAAAGAACTCAAAGAGACACAATGCAGACTGAAATAGCCCACCTACTAACTGAAACAAGAAACAGCAGGCAGGAATTACGGGAAAGTTTCAAGTAGCACACAAAAAGCTAATTACTTACCCCCTGGTTATGGTTTTCTCCTATAGCCTTGAACTCAAATTCATCAACATCTCCTATTCTCCTGGCCATTTTACTTCCTGTAAGTCCAGCTCCAGCAGCTGGGCAAGCAAAAATATCAGCGACAGCCCTTAGTAACTGTTGGATAATTGCAAGATGTTCAGGTTCCACAAAATCAATCTAAACCTTGTTTCCTGAGAAGTACAAAAGCACTTGTGCAAATGATTTAGATCATCCATTTTATTGTTTGAATTGTATGAGCTACTGATATGACTGTGCTCCCAGCACCATCTTTTTGTAATTTGGGAGCCTTGTTGGTACTTCTCCTAAGGAAATTACATTACCTTGTTGAAGGAAAAGAAAAGTGCAAAATCACAAGTTGCACTCTCCGCGTCTCCATTATTAACTTATGATGAAAAAAGAGATGCAACAAGACATCTTATGAAACATGTGTTTACCTCCAAACGAAGCTGCTACTGCAACAGACCCAGCAGCACTTCCTGCGGCACCAGCAACAGCAACAAACCCACTTGCTCCAATCACAGGAACAAGAGTTCCCAAGGTCGGGGCTAAAGCACCAAAACCTGCAGCTATTGCTGGAGCAGCTAAACCTGTTTACAAACATAATAAAGGCAACAAAATTATAACAATTTCGTCCCCTATGAGCAATCTCCACAATCACATTCCAACTTTTTTATGCATCTAATGAAGACTGTAAGGAGAATCCATCTGTTTCATGTAAGGCTTATTGCTAAAAGGACAAAGAAATTTGTTTCCTAAGAGGTTTGCCTAAACATGTTGGGACCTTATTTAAGAAACTTAAGAAAGTCTGGAATGTCATACCACCAGTAACTGCCAACAAGGTTCCTCCAGTTAATGCAGCTGCTCCTATTATACCTCTTCGTTTCCACTTAGCCCATGAGCTTTTAGGAGATTGGCTTTGTTCCTTTAATTGTTCTTCTTTCAGTGCCATTGCAGAACAAGCAATGGTGGTCTCGATGGCTTCCTGCAGCAGATAATTCCATTTTTCATTGTCTTTACAAGGTTAAGGAGGTCCATGCTTTAAGTTATTATAGCCTTGGGCAGCACAAATTTCTGCATTTATACTACAGGCTCCTTTCATATGAAGTAGCCATGTTCCTACTTTAGAAGAAAAAGATTGCCAGATTAAATAAAGAAAAAACATGACTTTGCTTCTGCAGTCATATTATAGTGAAGAAAAACATAAATTGACATCAAAAAGTGGAACCAACAGTCAATGTCCTCTTTCTATTGATAATGTAACTGCTCAAAAAAAAAACAAGGAAGAATAGAACAAAAGATGAAAAACATTTGAAACAATTAACTACACAAAAGAAAACCAGACAAGCCCCTATTGGCCACTACAAAGTTATAGCAAGGTGAAGATACAAGTGCGGCATGAACAAAAATCCTTATCTTAACTAACATGTAAGAAATGATTTTCTAGTAACATACTCCACAAAGGTGAGAAGAGCACTCAATTATGTAAAGTGTCAGCTCTCTACTAACTAGATGCCTCCCGTGACTGGCTGGACTTGGACTTTATCACCTGCAGAAGAACAAGGCGTTTGCAATAGCCTTTAGGCCAAGAAAGCTAATTGTAGAACCCTTCCAATTTCCATAACCTTTATGGTATAAAATTTCAAAGCTATCCCACCAACAAATTAAGTAGCACTTAGACTAAAATTAAGCAAAATCAAAAATATTTCCACCTCTAAGAATTTCTTCTTGTTGGACTTGAGACGATAGAAAGAACATAAAGGATCAGGGATGAAATGCTAAATGCTTAAGGTGTTGTGTTTGAATACTTGTACTTCTATATGTCCTTCTTTAAAGATGATGATATGAAATGAGCGTAAATGAAGAAGCGAGGATTCATATAGCCGACCCTAAGTCATTCGGTACTGAGGTGCAGTTGTTGTTTGGTGCTTAGTGCGTAAGAGAGATAGTGAGGAAGTCAACCACCTAATACTCATTGGTAGATGGTGCATAAGTTTTATCTAGAATATGTTTAGAATCATTGGTAATGGCAGGGAAAACAAGGGATTTGATGCTAAGAATGAAATTTCAGAAGAAAAAATAGAAGACGGAGAGCATAGGAGATAGCAGTATGCCACATCTGGCAGTCATGCGCAAGATATGGAGAGAGAGAAACTGGGGTTTTTTAATGGCATAGTTTTTAAATATATTAGAGGAATCTTGTTGTTTTTTTGTATATCTTGGTGCACCTCCAATATCCCGATTATGCTACAGACAAATGGATGCTTTGTGCAGAAAAATGTTGGTGTCTTTTTGAAAGTTCTCTACATGGTATACATCTTTAATCTTTTAAGAAGGCATGGTATACATCTTGTATGCATAGTTTTCCCCATCATTAAATTCCTTTGAGAAGAATAGTTTTACTGACCTCACATTACTAATTGGGGCTCTTACTTAATCTCTTTGTTGGGAGTGTTTTTCATTTAATTTCTCCTACTTGGAGATGAGTTTTGTACTGAAATGATGCACAAGGAAGAACTTACAAAACATTTTAGTAAAACTTGAGCACTTAAATTCTTCCCAAATCACATCGAGCATGTATGGACAAGGATATCCAGCAGTATTAAAGAAAAACACTCCAGAAGAGACAACAGCAAGAGAATAAATGATTGAACAATAATATTGCAGAAATCACATGTGATGTTGATGCAGGAACACACCACTTTGGTCCATTTGACATCAAACCATGTAGCTAACAACCGCAAAGCCATGCGATGTCGTGCGTCATAACCCCTCCTTTGTGTATATTTTTTATTCTCTTCAGATGATTGAGCAAGACAGGCTGAGAAAAGTTGATAGAGAACAGTAACTTTCCTAGAATATTCAAGTGCCGATGCCTCCTCCACAGGTTTTTCATCAAATCCACTAGCTGACTCTAAATGGGCTTGCTCAATGCTAGATGGCTTCTTGCTTTTCTCTTGGTAAGTTTCAACTTTTGTAGTATTTTCCAATTCGGACCTAGATTGCGTATCAGCAAGGGATAGTTTCTCCCAACATTTATGCTCATATTCAAGCTGCTTCTCCTTCTCAGACACATTATGGAAAGTTCTCTCCATGCTTGATGCCATAGCATCGATAGCTTTTGCAAGATCAAGTTCTTTCTCTGCTGTATCTGAAGAAGAATCAGCACCTTCTTCAGAGACAGATAGTGACCTTAGAAACTGTCAAACTAATTAACATCAGTCATTATGGCATCAAACAAGTAACAGCAAAATGGCACAGAATTACACTCACTGAGGGTACTAGCAGAAGCTATCAAAAAAAAAAAGGATAACTCTTTTCCCTTCCCCTAGAAGCATTTATCGGAAATCGCTACAAAGTCCTGTCTGATGTATGCTACACTTCGGGTGTGCATGTTATGGCGATCAAATCATTTGCCAGTGTTCAGTTACCCAAAAATAGTTAAAATGTTTTTTTTCAAAAGAGTAAACAAATCTAACAAAAGGAGGAAAGCCACTCATCAATTTACACTGAAATCATTTTCCTACATAAATATCTTAACTCGTATAAGCATGTAGCATGCTTCAATCAACAAGTAGACATATTATCATTCCTAAACATAACCAAAACACAACCTTGATATCCTGTCTTCCACTTTATATAATCACCGTATGTTACATAAATTTATCCACAATAAATATGAGCCAGAAAATGATTCCCAAATAAACTCCATAATTTAGTGCCACTTATCAGTAAATTTTCTGATGGTCTCAACATGGCCTCAATGCTGATTTAGACAACTAACCGCTCCAACGTGATGCTTTGGTGATGAAGAACCAGCAGTCTCCTCTAGTCCAGTCCATGCTTTTTTATCAATCTCTAGGAACCTGTCAACCACAAATCGAACATACAACTTGAATGAATGATCTGCGAATAAACTAGGTACTCAATTGATGAATGCTAACTCAAGTAACAACGTTATTTGAAATTCTGAAGATTAAGAAAGCAGAAGGGAATTAACTTGAAAACTGGTCGGAGGAGGCCGGATGATTCGTGGACCCAAAGTTGAGGGTCGTCGGAGACAGAATCATTATTGCTGCTATTACTGATACGGTCTTCCTCGTCGGACGGAAATCCCAATGGACAAGTCTGATGAATGTGGGCCTGATGAAGGGCCAGACCGAATAGAGCTCCGGCTGCGTACCTTTGCATTGGGGTCAACGTCGAAGACGACATCGTTTTTGTTCCAAGAAAAAACTAGTATGAAATGTTCGGTGATGGAAGAATGTAGAGCATTCAAGTGATCAAATGGAATGAAAATTCATGAAAAAGTATTCAGTATTCCCAGTTTCACCATTGGCGTTCTCTTCCAAAAGCTCTTTTTTTCTTTATTTAAGGGGTGATTTATGTTCTTTTTGGACACTTGGCGTAAAGGTAGGGCTAAAGTGCTGTGTCCTCTTTCTTTGGTTTTTTCCCAACTCAAACAAACCGAAGATGTGTATAGTGATTACTGATTTATTGTGAGTATTATTTTTCTAGGTGAAGTCGAAGAATTTAAGTCGGCAATTTTGATTAGCAAATTATTTACATTTTTAATTTCATATTCAATTTCGAATTATTGACTATTAATTTAGAAAAACTATGCTCTTTTTTGACTCTCTGCAAATTGAAATTTATAATTCGATAAAATCACTCAAACATAAAACATATATACTTAAATATATATTTATTCATGGATTGTTTTGGGTGAAACCTATTCGATTAAAAATTTTGGATTAATTTGTGTTGTATATAAATAAAAATGGTTAAAAAAATTATATGAAAACAAAGAAATTAACGGAAAAAAAATCTTTTAGTAGGGTAGGCTGACTGATTATCTAACCCAAATCTCATTTTGACTAAGCTAGTGGTCAACTTATTATTATATTCTAATCTATTTATTGATTTAATTCATTTGATACCTCTACTTGTTATCCATGGACCTGTTTTAAGACATCCGAATCAGTTCAATGGCCTACACTTCAATCAAATATACCTTCCTTCACTATAGGCTAAATTTGCTACCTCAAGTAGTAAGAAGCAGGAGCTAAGATGATCGAATATTAAAGACATCAATTTTATAGCACTAGCGAAATGATACATGCTAGATAATATTGCATTTACAGGCTCCTTTTACAAAAAACAAGATTTGATAGTTTACTCATTCATGTTTTACAATGTCAAATTAATCCGCAACGCTTAACCATTCAAAAAGCAGAACATCGCTATCTACTGCAGCTTACAGGTGGCGAAGTCCTCCGAGTCCATAAACTTGCTAAAATGGATTTGTACCTATTACCAAGTTAACACACTGGTCCGGAAGAAAAAATTGCATCTGCTGTATTTTGGGGGCAACATTTTAGCTACATGTCAATTTCTTACTCAGAAAAAGAATTACTGATTATACAAAATGAAAGCAATTGCCTTCCATTTACACCTTCATGGGTGTAGATAGTCACATGCCGCCCCCTTCTTGCAACGCCCACTCTCATAAAATTTACAAATTCGCTGATTTTTGGGAGGAGGTCTAGAGTATCCTCCCCCACCATATGGCTGCTGTCTGTTCCAAGATGGCCTAACCCTACCAAATCCCGGCTCTCCTCCTTGATGAGCCCAGTGACCACCAGACCTTTCCCCTGCATACCTCCGTTGGCTATCCCACACTGGATTCCCAGTGAAAGGTGTGCCTCGATTCATATGTGAATTTCCCCATGCAGCTCCTGTGCTGCTTCCAAACCCAACATTTGTATATCCCTGAACTGGTCCACCCCAACTCGGGTTTCCAGATGCTGTGCCACGGCCATTGGTCATACCTTCAAATACTGTACTCCTACCCGTTGCGGAAAATGCAGTAGTTTGACTTGTGGTACAAGGTGGAGGTATACTGGACCCAGCATCCCCCTGGGAAAACAAAACATCAGCCGACTTGGTTTCTCCTTCACTACTAGTAGATGAATTTCCACCAGACCTCCTTAATGGATCAAAAGCATCAGCTTGAGATGCACCAACTGTTTCATCCGTCACAGTAGATTGACAAGGTAGTTGTAGATCTATAGTAGAGCTCAAGGCATCACTTCTTACAGGATCATGTGTATGACTTAGCTCCTCAATCGGACTAAAGCAATCAGTTTTGCAACCAGGTATCATCTCCTCACCGCACCTCATAGCAGAAGTAGGAGAACCCATACCATTTTGATTTTGAGATTCCATGGCGTCAACTTCAGCCAAAAGGTCCGACACTGACTCCTCAGCCAAAGTGCTGAACTCTATAGGCTCACCAAAAAAGTTTGACATTGGATGAGATGGGGAAGTATGATTAAGTTGGTCGGCATTTGAAGAAGGTGTCACAGCATCATCACCCACTGCTTCAGCTGGTTTCAGTGACGAAACGGTGACAAGACCAGAATCCCATACTTCTCCAGATGGTTTTGCAGGAAGTTGGTTGGCATTTGAAGGTGTGGCAACATGATCACCCACTGTGTCCGCCGGTTTCAGTGAGGAAACAGACACATGACTAGAATCCCATTCTTCAGTAGATGGTTTTGCAGCTGGTGAACTTTTACCCCATTCATCGGCTATTTCATGAAGTTGGGGCCCACCAACCACAGGACCAGAATCACTGCTCCACCTTTGGCCTGATTCCTGAACAGGAAGACTTGATGGACCAGATTCTTTATTTTCACCTGCATGACCACCTTGAGCTTCACTGTCGGGAAGAATTGACGGACCAGATTCTTTATTTTCAGCTGCATGACCACCTTGAGCTTCACTGTCGGGGAGACTTGACGGACCAGTTGCTTTATTTTCAGCTGCATGCCCATCTTGAGCTTCACTGTCAGGAAGACTTGATGGAACAGATTCTTTATTTTCAGCTGCATGCCCACCTTGAGCTTCACTGTTTGAAATAGGGGTAGGACTTGGCAAATCATGAATATCTGAACCACGAACAGGAATAACTGAACTCAACAAAAGCAGCTTCTCAGCAGCCTGAGCTTCAAGGTCACCATAGCTCGTCTCTGGAGTAGGACTAGGTAGGTCTGGGAGATTCATTTTTCCTTTCTGTTCAAATGAATCACTTGATTTGGTAACAGGAGCAAAACTAGAACCAGAATCCAGGTTAATTGAACCTGTATTGCTAGTAAAAGATACCTGGTTCTGACCAGAAGATGGACCTGAATTCCGACTGTTTGATTGTGCATGGCACAATGTGCTTTTACGTGAATTCTGAGTTCCATAATCAGTAACAGAGCGGTAATTATCATTTTCGTGTCCTTTTCCTTGACGTGGAAGAGCTAAAATCACCTCCCGCTGACTAGATGAAGGGGAGCTCGATGGTTGGGGTTTGTCAGAACAAGAATTATTTCCCTTCAATGACTCCACGCATTGGGGAAAAGAATGGGACAATCCATACATCCTCGTAAACTCTGAGTTACCTTTTGAATAGTAACTTGCATTATGGAGGTTCCCAAGTGCCACCCTCTTTCCACATTCTCCCCCTGAGCCAGTAGCATTCTCAGACAACCTAACAGTAGTTCTACTATCTGAACCATTTGGTTCCCCCAACTGGCTTGATGTCTTATCATGCACTTGAGATTCTTTATGGAAAATCCCCTTTAGTGCATTAGTTAAAAGTATCGAGTCTTCATGCTCATGATTTGTCCATATCCTCATATCAGGAGGAAAAAGCCCTGACGTATTCCATTTCCTCAACTGCATCACAGAAAATGGTCCTTGTATTCGTTTAGCAGGGTCTCGATAATGCCACAATTTGTCAGTTTCACTACAGTTAATGGATGATGAGTTCACCGTAGAGAGACTAGCAACTGAAGTTTCAGATCCAGACCTATCCACTGCCTGTTCAACAGGAAGTTGATTTACTTGCTTGTCCAAGATATTAGTTCCACAATTTTCTCCTTTCCCACTCATCCGACATCGAGCCATGATGGATCCCTCTTCTTTAACAGGATAAACACAAGAAAAAACTTTAGTTAGCTGACGCTAAACAACCTTTTGAAGGAGTTCATAGTAGAATCTAAATCTTACCTCGGCTCCCTGAAGATTGAAGTTTCCTTCTACTAATTCTAGTGCATTTTGGTGCCGGGCATTCAACTGCATTTTGTTCCATCAGCAATAAGCAATCATTTTATTTCTTCCTCACCCTCACCCTCAAAACAAATGGTAAAGGGTCTAGCAACACCCAAAGAGTTGCTGAAAACAAAATGATACATACCTTTCCTCTTGCCATTGTGTTCTCCATCATTTCCTTCAGATTCATAATCTGGGTTCATCTTGGGATCAGCATGAACTTCTGGAATCTCTAGAAGCCTCCGATGGCGCTCCTTAGGTGTCTTCAGAAGCTCTAACTTCTTGATACATTCTCTGAGCGTGGAACAGTCAAGGAGGTCCTCATGATCAAGGTCAATGTTCTCCAACTAATGAATACACAAAATGACAATTCATAAAAATCAAATGGTGCCTCAGCTTTCCAAATTGAGGCATCAAATCTGATGTTGGCAGGTAAGTAACTGTTAAAATATATTGTCTCAGAAAAGGATATTCTTTCTTGTGCCCCTTCTCACTTGCTCTATCACGAAGATTATTGAGGCGCATTATCTCTGTTTCCATGGACTGTATTTTAAGATTAAAAAACACAAGCACATCAAAACACCATACTAAAATTCTGAAGTGCAAAAATGTAACAGTTCCATGAAAGTAGCCATAACAATTTCTGATGTTTTGAGAAAGAACAGCATTACTTATGGAGATCACACTATATTGCACGATCAGTTACCATCTCATCACAATTAATCGCTCCTTTTCCCTATTTTTTCCTTTCGGGGAAGTACTATCTTGACAACTTAAGAGCAAGACATAAGGGTCTTGAACAAATAAAGGACATCAAAACAAAAGGGAATCCTCTCGACATTCTGGACTGTGTTTCTTGGGCCGGGGTTTATCAGAAACAGTTTCTCTGCCTCTGAAGTAGGTTAAGATCAGTGTACACTCCCGCCCCATCCCCCAATCACACTTTGTGGATCTACACTGGGTATGTTGTCATTGTATTTTTACATGTTTCTACGTGCTTGAAGTTTTGCTACGCAGGAAGTACATCCACCTTGAATGCCAAGAACAGTATGAAATGTTACAAATGTGTAGCACTTTTTCCTTCATATATCCTTTTTAAAATTTTGGCAAACCCATCCCCTCAAATCCCTGGTTCCAGGAGCCAACAATGGTTTCTCCTGCATTTAAATCCCATTTTTTAAGGGAATTGAATCTCCGGCTTATGGTTGGAAGTGGAAAACTCTTACCACTGGAATAATCCTTTCTTGCATCTTCTATTAACGTAGGTCTTCCAACCTCTAACATGATTATTGCTCGAACTTTTATCTTACAATTTTCTGATCAAAGATTGAGGAATTAGGAAGAGAAGAGTCTCATTCAGCTCAAAGAAAAGTTAATCTTCCAACTAAGTTGGATAATCGACTTCTGATTGTCTTCTGCTTTTCCAACCCTCCAGTTAAGACTATATCAAGTCATCAGCAACATGCCTTTCTGCAAGACTTCTTATTTTCATGGGGCGAAAATAATAAAAATAACAACTGGTGCCCTCAACTTCACACTACATGTCTACTTTATGAAGAAATAACGAGCTACCCATTCCACAAGGAGTAATGCATGGTGGTCTTTTGCCGAAGAGGTAGTACCACTTTATGTATACCAGTAGATAATGTGCTAGCCAATGCCAAGAAAGAGATTATCCAGAATAGTAAGGTAGTTGTCCATCTTTTCATTTATTCCTACAGAAGAAGTCCCACAAGCACCTCCCATGAATTTGTAAATATGTCCATTATGCGATATTAATGAACTGGAAGAATATAGGATAGGACACACGAATACACAGCAACTGTTGAAAGATAGAGTTTGGTGACATATATTTAAGGAACCAACAGTAAATTGCTTTGGATAATATACAGGCAAGGTTACTATTAAAAGAATTGAACAACAAAGCAATTGACATACATCATTGAGTTTTACTGCCCGGAGTTCCATAGCTTTGTTCTGTATCTCACCCTACAATTAAATATGATTAAGTTAGCAATTTTAGTTTACTATAGCAAAATTTACAATACTAAGGTTTGTACACTTACTACAGTAACCCTTTTCACAAGCCCGCATTTTATACTCTGACGTAATCTTCTGCACTCATCCTGAAACGACAAATTTAAGCGATCACTTAAAGCCCACAAAATCATGCTGAAACGGACAGAAACCAAAACCCTTGGAAAGAACATGTTCGGTGTAGAAGGCTGCGCAAACTAGAAATGGAAACTTTTTATGGAGGAAGAGCAATTTGGTAAAAAATTTAACACGCGTGAGACATAAATGCAATGATGTGAAATAAGCTTTCCCCATAATGCACCTGACTTTCATAGTCAGCAGCTAATAAGTAAATTCAACTTGCCACTCACAGCAAAGTTACAGATAACAAAAATAAACGAGACAAAATAAAATTAAACAAAACAAATAAAAACAGATTTCCTTCGTATAGGCCATTTCAGCAAAAAATTCAAGGTTAAATAAGCAATATCAACACTTTCCAGATCCAAAAAACAAGGTGCTGATTCTCTCGTGGGTAATAATTTTTTACATATCAAAAGATTCTCATGACCCCATACTTATTGACTAGATTCAATATAGAGCAAGAAAGTGCCTGACTTTCCCAGGTTGCAGAACAGCACAGGATAGGATTAGACAGCAAATAATGGTGCATGTGATACCAAAATATTACCATATTATGGCCTCTACCAGTGCCAGGCAGACTGCTTCCTACGGGAAGAAGAGATAAAATGTGGCTGATTTTGATACTCCGTCAATACAACCATCTCAAACCTAGTCATCACTCCCTCAATGCAACCATATTTATTCTTTTACACACGATACATATGTCAGTACCAGACAGACCACTTGCAATGGGTAAGTATGTCATCACAACAGGCTGATTCATCTTCGTACCAAATTGCCAATACAATCACCAACAACCCAGCCCTCACCTCCTCAATGCAAGTCATAAACCCACTTGATTTTTACAATCCAAGCTTACTACTTTCTGGGTCACTTTTAAGTACTTTATTAATGTAAGCTACACCTGGAAAACCTTACTCCCTATTTATAATCACACCCCTACACCATAGAACCAGAAATCAGGTAGAACTTGCTCAACCTTACGATTTCCTAAAAATAACATCCCTAACTTGCCAGTATTACGAGCTCATCTAGAAACTGTGTATCATATTCATGTTAAATGGAGTAAAATTATAGTGACATGTCTCTGTGAACTAAATGATTCTTCAGACTCAGCTTACGTGGTATATATTTCCTCTATATAATTCCAGTACAGCAGCTGTTTGTGCTGCATTACTTAACAGTAATAATACATATTATGGCTAATGTGAAAATGAGCAGCCTAAGCAAAAAGTCAGAAAAGACTGGGCTACAACACAGAATAATAAAGATGAATATCACCTTCTCTGCTGCAATATCTACAGATAAGCAAGGTTTTGTTCAACCAGTGCGAGAGTAAGGATGCAATGTTCAAAATGTATGGAGAAGGAAACGTGTTGTCTTGATTACCTCGCAGAAATCTTGATTTGAAATAGTATCAATAGATACGGTTTCTTTCTTGTCTAAGTTCAATACTTCAAGTAGTACATCAACTGTCTTATCTCTGATCTTATATGGTTCAGATGTCCTGCATGTACCTGCACAAAAGAATTACTATAAGCCCACAAGCAAGAACAACAGCATATTGCATCACTGTGTTAACAAAAGCTTCATGATCAATTTGTACCTACAACATGGACAAGCCTGTAAATTTCCTGTTTCTGCTCATTACCAGGTATTCTTATGCGGACAACTGAGCCAGTAACTCTGTCATGGAACTTCTCCAGATCTTCAGCGAGATTTTCCATCAAATCACGCCGCAAATATAAGAAATTTATATTGTGAGCATCAATTGCCGCATATTCATCAAGATTAATCTGGCTCATTTTTACTTCACCATTTTTACGACTTCTACGTTTTTTCGATGAAGAGATGTCATTGCCATCATTAAGTTCTACATGGCTAGTCACTGTTCCAACAATTCCAGCTGGTATAAAAGCACTTTTCTGTGAATCCTCCTTTATCAGAAAGTGAAACTCGATAAGCTTCAGCATTTCTATGTGCCCAACATATGGCTTACCAAAAAGGCTTTTGAGCCTTAAATCACAAATTATTTGACTCTTCCTTCGAGGATCTCGAAGATTATTTTTCTTAATATAATCGAGAAGAAGTGTTTGGACATCAAATTGAGATATAGCAGAAGTATCACCATCTTTCATATATGCAACAAAATCCAATAGCTCCTTTGACGCCCACTCCATGCATCCATTAACTGATGTCTGCATAACAGCGCTTCCCTGTTTTGTCCTCAAACAATCTTCATTCTGCAGCTCTAGCTCTTCAGCAGGCTTTGTTAGTTCTGACTGAGGAGTAGAACTGAAAATGCTAGGGTCATTAGACTCAGCAGTTGATCGGCTTTCAGTAGTTGGAGGATCCTTTTTAGATAGCTCTAAGGGTTTCTTCAGCTCTAAATGGTCAAATGACTTGCCAGCAGTACCTTTGCCATCATTTGCAACATAATGACCATAAGGCAGTAGCGACCGCCTACTATGCACTGCATTTGATTCTTTCCATGGATTTTTAGCTTGAAGAAGTTCATCAAGTGTTAATGATAGATTTTCCTTTAGGATTACCCAATACACCTTGAAGAGATACTCCCAGCTGGTTTTGTCATCAAAATCAACCTGAACCTGATATGTTTTAGGTAAATAAAAACTTAGCCCAAGATGACTTTATGGAGATAAAAGAAAAGAGAAGTAGAAAATGATAAACTTAAACATGACAATATCAGTGCTTCGAGAAGAAATTGTTTATTCGCAGTTAGACTGGTAAGTGTCCTCATCTCTCTTTCTATAGATCCTTCTTGCTTTTGCTTACCAAGGCTTTTCTTGATTTTGCAACTCTGCAGTTCCTATATTATAAATCTTATTTTACTAATCACAAAAAAAGGGATGAAAAATATTAACCAATGTAAAGTGCCGAAGGCTATGTCATGTTCCATCATTTTCACAATATTCTATATTTATAACTCTTATTTTACTAATCACAAAAGAAGGGATGGAATATATTAACCAATGTAAAATGCTGAAGACTATGTCATGTTCCATTGTTTCCACTATAAATATCATCCCTTTTTTATGGGTAAAAAATCACTAATCATTCTTGGGAGAATGTATCTTTACAGAGGTATACTGTCTTCATACCAATCCAGAAAGGACTGAGCTATGGCATGAGTTGGCTGCATTCAGAGGCTTATGGTTAAAGGAATGGTATTGGAGAAAATTTCAATGTGCGTAGATTTGGAAGTAAACGCCTCAACCGCACAACGAGGTCCAAGGCAATGAAAGGCTTTTAGTCACCTCGTCCTTCACTTCACAGTAGGTGCAGACATCTGGAGCTTTATTATTCAAGCTTTGGACAAAGTTGGGTCATGCCACAGTCGATCAATGAAGCTATAAATGCTGGTGTTTTGTGAGATTCAATAAGGCCATCAAAAGGATCTGCAAAATACCCCAGCATCTAAATTTTGGTGTACTTGAACAGAGAGGAATTGCAAATTTTCTAATGGAATCTCAGCTCCTACATACTCCCTGAAAGCTAGAATTTTAGTCAGCCTCTTTTTTCTGGAGCACTCCAACCTTTGTAAATAGCAATGATAATTTTTTGGACTCAGTTATAACACCCTGATCTTAGCATTGTCCCTCATGTATTGGAACTAACCACACATACCTTTTTTATTTTAATAAGGTAAGTAAAAGCTAACCACTATATATCTTCTGTACTTGTTGCATCTTCTTGATGCCTTATTAATGAAATCTTCTTTACTTCATTAATCCGGAATCTTCCCAAAGAGAATATGACAAGATATTGTGAAAATCACTTGCAAAATTCTGCATCCTACTGAGATCTCAGATCTTACAGTACTTTTCTTTTTTTTCTTTGATAAGCAAAACATATCTTGTAAGATCCCACAGTACATTACACATACCATTTCCTTATCTGCTTGGTCTTTGTTCTCAATCAGCATGATAGTTTTCATGCATGTCGAGCAAAAGCCTTTGTTTCCTCTAACACACACGTAATCCGCATTTTTGGTGCATGCCTTGCACAATGAATAGGTACAAGTATAGCACAGGTAGTGGGAAGCTTTTTGGCACACACTACAAATATGCCAACCTGAAAAGGAAAAAAAAAAGTTAATACCAGTGTGTTGAATCATTCTGGGCCAACGATGTTGATAACATGCTTCATATAGAAAATAGAACCAGATCTTTTGTAGTTCAAGAGAAAAGTACTAAGTGTAAAATAAAAGCATGCACAATCAGTCTCTGGTACCAATCATGAAGTGGATTCTACTCTCTTTTTTTAATCAAGTAAACGTAATATCATTCATAAACATGACCAAAGGCCTTAACGAATACAAGGAATATACCACAAGGTAAAGAATCTACACCAAGAAAAGATTCCACAAACTCCACCTAATATTCTGGAAGCGGATTCTACTTTAACATTGATGAATACTTAGATAAGTTCGAGTTGAATTTTTCAGTTTTTGTTGTTCTTGTTGTTGTTCCAACCTTCTGTGGATGTAGATTCCCTGGATATCACAAGCCTCCTCAAATGTCCTAGAATATATCAACTATGATATATTTATGTACGCTGATATACATTTTTAAGTTAAGACTTATATTCCTTGAAGCATCATTCAAGCAATACATTAATCAATACCAAAAGTCAGTTTTAGCAACAAAGTTTTCTAAGCAACATAAGAAAAGGTTCTTGCAAAAACCTCTCAGCTTAGCTACATTCCCATACTATCTTTTGTGATGTTTATGCTATTCCAATTGCTTAAGCCTCCCGTTTCATAGAAAAATCACAATCTTTCTTCTCTGTAGGACAAGGAGTACTCTAGATAAAATATGTGCAATGTAGGGAAAAGGGGAAAATAGAGAGAGGGAGAGAGAGAGAAGTTATTAACAAATCATATGAACTTGTTTGCTAGTAATCTATGGGAATTCCCAAACATGGTGGGAAAGATTGTTTGTGCTACATTTCGAACATGTTAAAAATATGTAACCTGTTCAAACTTGGAAAAAGACTACGAAGAAGACAGTAACATACATAAATGATGACAAAAAGGAAAAAGATACAAATATGCACTCTATACAAACTCAGAGAAAGAACACTGAATACAATAGAGAGATACATAAGTGAAGACAAGAAAAGGCGAAAAATACATTATATACTCTGTACAAAATTTTAAAAATACTCCCTCCGTCCAACAATAGTTGCCACTATTTACTTGGCACACATTTAAGAAAACGACAAATACTAGGGATAGTTAATAGTACTAATATATTACCCTTTGAATATATCAAATTTAATGCTTTGAGAAATGTATTAGATATTAAATAGTATCTATCTAATAGCAAGGGGTACAATGGACAAAAATAGGTAAATAATTCATTGATTTTCCAAATTAGACAAGTATTGGTGGATATCTATTTTTCGTATAGTGGACAAATAAAATTGGATAGAGGGAGTATTAATGAAGGCGACAAAAGATACACATGTCAAGACAATAAAAGGCAAAAGAAACAATATGCACTTCATGCAAAATTGGGAAAGACAGAAGATGACAAAAAAATGCACAAGTCAAGACAACAAAAGCCAAAAGATACTTATGTACTCTATAAAAGTTAAAAATAGACTATGAAAAAAACAAAAGTACATGAGACAACACAATAAAAGATAAAAGATCCACAAAGTATTGGGAGACAGTGCTGCGATTTTCATTTTCCAAATCTTCAAAATCACTTTATTATGAGATCACACTTCGAATTTTAAAGGTTTAATAAAGACTAATGAGAATCCATGTCTAGGACTTCATATTATCTCAATAAAGGATATTGAAAAAGAAAAGCATCCAGGGATGTTTCAGTTCTTCAAGCCAATACCTAGACTTGTTATTCAGGCAAGATACTAATGAGCAAGAAAAAAGCAACATAACAATGACTCACATGCTTTTTCCATGGTTTTTACTTGAGAACACTCACCTCACTGATTCTTACCTCCATTCCTTTTATCTTGGAAATTGAAATGTTTATGCAAAAGCATTCTGTAAAGCAGTGTATCATACATGCCCATCCAAATTCTGATTATGCCGGGACAATACTATGTTTCAAATTTGCAACTGAAACCTTCCCAACATTGAGGACTCGTTCAAGAAGTATCAATTAAGGCTGTCATTGCATTTATAGAAGATGCTTCTATAATGTAACCACATGAATTATGCCATGCAAGACTTTTAAGCCCTAATATCCCATTCTCAATAATCTAGTAGTATTTTTAATACGAAAAAATTAAAGTAATTATATAAACAGAGAACCCATGAAAAACTACTATCATCTTTTCTCTCTACTTAAATAGAATGTCATGTAGTTCTCTGTAAGCTCTTGCCAAAATAATTTCGGCATTTAAATTATCCTATCATGAACATAAAGTAACTAAAGAAAAAACAACTCTAGCAGCAAAGAACTATATGAACAGAACAGATTCTTCATGTGCATAAAGAAGAAAGAGAAAGCATACCGCAGTTCCATTTAGCCTTGGAGCGGAAAAATGCCTCATCCCGCTTAATACAAGCTGGATGATATGCCTTTGGACACCCCCTGTCCATTACAGAAACAACTTGTAATACAATTCCGTTCCTTAAGCACTAGTACATTTTTTTCAACATTTTTAGCAAGTAACTT
Organism: Solanum sejunctum; assembly: GCA_025642045.1. NCBI lineage: Eukaryota > Viridiplantae > Streptophyta > Magnoliopsida > Solanales > Solanaceae > Solanum > Solanum sejunctum. The sequence goes on along the minus strand of JAOTQJ010000049.1, from coordinate 21,034,341 downwards.
AAAAATGGAAAGTAAGCTTCACTCACTTGCGATCGCAAAGAACAAGAGAACCACCATCAAAACATATGAAGCAAACATCTTCATCCTCTACCCGCGGCTTCTTTAGCGGCGGAGGTTTCGCCACCAGGTTACGAGATGGCCTTCCTCTCTTCCGGTTATCGATTTCGCCGATCACGTCTGCATCTGAACTCCTTGCATCTACAGCCACCGTAGCTGGAGCAACTCCGGCAACCGAAGACGGAACTCCTACCAGCTGAGAACCATCCATATAATGTACGGAACTACACTGTTCCGACTTCTGTAACTCCATAGATGTTGCCGCACCTTCATCGAACCTTCGACTGTCTGTGTACGTCCCTGAGCTGGAATTACCACCAGCAGCAGCATCCATGGAGGAGAATCGTATCAAAACCCTAGACCAGTGAATCGTGTTAGACCATTGACTAAACGACGTCGTTTGAAGAAAGGAAGAAAATCCGGAGACGAAAATGAGAAATTAAAGAGAAAGATTAGGAAGAGAGAAAGAGAACACGATTGGTTGGCAGCCAAGTGTGCCTGTAAATTCAAAAAATTGTTTTGCGTATTAACCTTTCGGCGAAACAAAAAAAGACTTGTCAATTTACACACATGGGAAAGCGTCAAACACGGCTTATTTGAGATTGTTTTTTATACTACTACTATTACCCTTATTTTGGGTCTTTTTTATATGACTCGATTCTCAGTTTCTCCACTGTCCAATAACCACGTGACTTGGTTTCCAACTCTTCCTTTTTTGGTTGGCATTTTAAACATTTGTCTTTTTTTTTAAGTAATAATGGTAGTAAAAAAATTCACTTTCTTATTTTAAATTAATTAAATTTTTAAGATATTTTTAAAATTTAAAATAATTAAATTATTTAAAATTTAAATAAATATAAAAAATATATATATTCTTTTATTTATTAAAATTTTATATTTTTTAGGCTAATAATATTTTTAAATATTTTTCTTAATATGTGTGTATTACCTCACAAATTTAATTAAAATGAGATAGGAAAAGTATTAGAGTTGATTTCCCCTAATTTTAACTTATCTTCCTTAAATGGTTATTTACGTATTATGAAGATTTCAGTAAAATTATTCTTAAACTTTTTTTCTGTCATTCAAATATTAAAAAGATTTCTTTGAAGTTACATTTGAATTTTTCTTTCCTAAATAGTTGTTTAAGTATAATGAAGATTTTCACGAAATTCATGTTTCAATATTTTTCCTATTGAGTCATTTAAATGTTAAAAAAGATTTTTGTGACGTCATGTTTGCATTTTCTTGCCTAAATTGTTATTTAAATCTTACGAAGATTTCACTAAAGTTGTTTTTAAAAAAAAATTTCCTCTAAAGTCATCTAATTTAATTTTATGTTCTAAAAAGGAAAATATTTTATGTGTCAAAATTTTTTTTAAATTGGCATGACATGACATACTTATTTGTTATTTTGCATTTCAGAGAAAATCCAAATTAATTTGGAATAAAAAACATTGAGCCATTGAAATTTAAGTACTATAACGTCTTAAAATGAAGTCTTATTATCCTAATAAAAATGATGTTTGGTGTTGTTATTAATTTGAGTAACATCCGTATAAATACTTGAATAAATAGAATTTTCTCAATACTTGAATTATTATATATTAAAAAAAGGTTAAAAAATACTTTAATAAAATTGTTTAATACTTGACTAACCAGAATTAACTCGTCAATTATGATGTTGGTTTTGGTTGGGTCAGGCAGTACAAGGACTGCTTAATGGCTATAGTATAGTATATACCCCATCATCTTTCATCACTTTTAATATTCCTTGTGTTTGTAGAATGACAACATATTTTTATTGTGAAAAAAGATACAACTTTTTCACAAGACACACTTTCTTCTGGCATTTTTTATGCCTTTTTATTTCTGTTTTTTTTTCTTTTTTACTTTATTGATAAGGAGATTTCATCATTTTAACCTCATTTTCCTTTTTGTGGATGTGTATATGTAAAATTAAAATTAAATTTTATGAATTAATGAGGTTTGTTTCGAAAATAGACTCTCTAACTGTATGAGATAATAATAAAGTATGTGAAATTAATGAGGTTTATCCTCTTCAAATTTCACTGGATATGTGTTATTGTTGTTGTAATCATTAATGAGGTTTATTTCTTTGAAATTAATTAAAGTTAGTCAAATATTCATTCTCCTAAATTTAGTTAGGTTCATTTGTTCAAAATTAAACTTAGTTAGAATTATACTCTTTCTAATTAATCAATTCGATTTATTTTTGGAAAACTAAAAGTTAGTCAAAGATTCATTTTTCTAAAAATTAAAATTACTCAAAAATTCATTTTGTGATAATTAACATTAGTCAAAGATTCATTCTTCCACATTAACAAAGAATTTTGGCAGTCACTCAAAAATATCTTAATTATATTACATATAGCTATAATTTGGACACTTACCCTTCGTAACTATAGTTATATCAGCACTTGCATAATTTATTTATATACGTTTGTAGAATTTATTATACAATTCATAATGTTTGTATAACGATTGCATATTTTGCTATAATATACACAAAACATTTGTATTATTCGCTATACAATTTATAACATTTGTATATTTTGTTATATAATTTGATCCGCACACAATTTTTGTATAGTTTGCGCATATCATTTGTATAGATCTCGTAAATTATACAAAACTCAAAATATAATTATAATTAAATATTTATTATAAATTATAATTAATTTCAATTATAATTATATTAATTAATTAATATATATATATATTTATTTATCCGCATAATTTTTTTTAACGCAAACTATGACTTGGACTACTTTATTGTTCTTGGACATTATTATGGGCTTTTCCTCTTAAATGTGGATAGGAACAACGTAAAAGCGTCTGTTGAGGCGAACAATTAGTTTTTTTTTTTTTTTAACGAGTAGTGGATTAATTAATGATAATGTGTCCACTCAGTGTTTGGCCACCATTAATTAATTATTTTTCCAAATTAATTTGCATTCCAATACAATACGTCAAGTAAGATTTTTGCTCCATATTTAGGGAACGTGTACGTTAGTATTACACATTGGCGGGGAAATGTTCCCCCCACCCACCCCGCCCCCTTTTGTATTCCTTTTGCCTAATTTTGGAAATATCATTTTCATTTACGAAAAGAAAAAGGCAAAAAAATTTTAAAAAAGACCAGATTTCTGTCCGTTTATTGTTTTTACAGGTAATAATTACAACAAAAAATAGAATTACCTACAAAATTTATTGTCATTTCATAGTTTAATGAGCGCTAAAATAATTTAATTAATTGTTTTTTTTATAATTCATAATTAAATGAAAATTACATGCAATTTTTATTACTTAACTATAAATTTTTATCTGTCATTAGTTTCTTTTTTTTTTTTGATAATAATTATATTTTTTTCTTTTTTCTTTTTGTTTAGATGATGACGGATTTGTTAGTTTTGCACGCATCAACATTGCATTATACATCTTATATGTTAACTTAGGTAATTTAATGTTGTGCTTTAAAATCTTAATACACTTATTAAACAAAAAATTAGTTGATCGCACTAACTATTTCTGTCATGTGATACATTTTTTAAAAAAATCTCTAATATTTTAAAATTAAATATATACATTTTTTATACTATAAGAAATCATACACTTAAACTCCTTACAAGGTATATCTGAAATTAAGCATATTAAAATATAGTAATTATTAAGAGATAAATAAGAATTATAAAATTTAAGTTTTTATGATGTTATTTTAAGCTATACAATTATTGGATCCAGCAAAATGTAGTATAACCTTGCTTAGCTTGTACTCTCCAGATTCATTTTTATTTGTCACTATTTCACTTATTAAGGTCAAACTATATGAACTTTGATTAATATTTTAAGGTATATTTTTTTATCATATTAATATGTGAAGGATTGAACCTATAACATTTTTCGTATAGTTTTCAATCATCTAAATTTTATATTTTAAATATTAAATTTAATTATTTTAATTTAATTTTAAAATTTAATCAAATTAATTTCAAAAAAGTAAAATAATAACAAATAAAAATTAGCAAAGGGAGTAAAAAAAACAGTAGTGGACCGTTGTTATAATACAAATAGATAATTAAGATTGACACAAACTTATGAAATGATTAAGATTTAAAATATTTTTCGGAATTAGACATTTCTGGATATTGGCATTAAGAATAAAGTTAATTAATTTATTTCCACTTAAACGTTACATGGAGACCAATGCCATTTTTAGAAATTTGTCTTTGGTTCGAAGACTTCAATGCAATTAGCCCAAAAATAATTTTCACTTCATCACAGATAATTTTAACAAATTACTTTGTCTATTTTCATTATGTGATTTGTAATTTCTTCACGAATATTTTTTGATAAGGCGCTAATTATGATTCTCATAATAAAATAATGCCTTTAAAATTCAGAAAATCTCCTAGATAATGAGATATAAAATTGATCACACATATATATATATATCAAATGGTATCATCTTTGGATAAATTAAAAAAAAATTCTTATACCTGATAAAAGAAGACTAAGAGAACGCAAAGAAGAACCGAATAATCAGAACACTGAAAGATAGGGATTAATTAAAACACTTGCACCACTTTATGTACTCATTCAAACCGCGCCAAATGTCTAACTTATTGAGAATTCAATGATGAATCACTATTATTGAACTATTTAGAGATCAAAATATCTTTAACTAATTCGGTGATAACCCCTTATTATTGAATTATTTAAAGATCAAAATGCCCTCAACTTTTCTTAAATAGCCTCTTAGTAGACATATCAAAACCGTGGATTCTACATTATATATATACTTTTGCTACAATCGCACTAGAATAATATATGACCCAAAATTTTATACATTGCTCAGTGACTATTCTCACTTTTTAGGACAATCTTAATTATCTTCATATAAATTGAATCAATATTTATTTGAATAGAATGACAACAAAAAATCAAACATTATTTCAATCAATACAATAGTGGTGTGAGTTATACTTTATCTGAATTCTACTATTATTATATTTTATTTTAAAAAAATAGCAAAATATATATTCTTTTTTTTCGAAAAAGAATCTATCATTTTCTTAGAATTGAAGTTTTATACTTCTATAATACAAGATCATTTCTTCTCGTACATAACACAATATCATTCGTTTTTTTGGATTGTAATAACAATAAGTCGTACAAAAACTAACAAAAAAAATCTTGAATTGCAATAACAAAGAGAAATTATATTTAAGAAAAACTCAAAAAATATATTGATTTGGATAATTTATATACATGACTGATAAAAAATGGTATAAATTACTAAAAGAATAATTTTTTCTAAGCAAGACTTCGTTTGAGGACTATATTGTGAATGTAATTATATTATAAATATGAGGAAAAATAAATTAATTTTAGATTGTTAACCCACTCAAACATAAATTAATTGATTGAGTTATCATTTTATGGACCAACTATATAACCCACTCAAACATAAATTGATTGCTTGGGTCATAATTTTATGGACCAACTATATACCCCTAATGTGATCAATCAAATTGGATCACACATCAGTCACTATACTAGTGTGCTAGTATATTATGTTGGGCTTAGTTTTGAACCGTGTGTAGCTAGGCTTGGTCCTAGATTCATGTCGGGCCTAGGCCCAAGTAAATTTGTTCTCCGCATTATGTGAAGGAGCGTACCTCTCTCTTATTATATATATATATCATATTTAGAAAATATTTATCATTTATAGCAATATAGTTTTAATACATATACAATATAGTTTTCATATATAATGTAAAGTTTTTACCAAAATATAATTTAAATATATTTTAAGACACTTATAATATATCTTTATAATTTTAATATATTCTTTCGTACATAGTATAATTCATTTATATATTTTTCAAATATAAAATATCTAAGTAATAAATAAATAATATGTTTAGAACAATAAACATTTTATAAAATGAATTCAAAAATTTAATTATTCCTTATGTGGAACTCAAAATTGTAAGATTTGAAAGCAATTTCATCTTCATGCAAAATTCAAATGTTAAGAAGTCTTTTTATGGGTTACTTTTACAATGTATACAACAACAACATTATCCCAATGCCTCAGAGGCTCCCGCCCATTGTGAACAAATATCCGTTTTAATAATTATCTAAAATGAATCTTCGTATATGGTCTCAAATTTAGAGCTCGCAAGCAAAGAAAAATACTGGGAATTTTCATAGATAAAAATAATTTTATTTTTTAATACTTAAAATAAAAATAATATATCCAATGTAGTTTTAAGTATAGCTTGAGAAGAATGGTTTATAAGTAACTTTACACCAATCTTGTGAATGTAAAGAGACTGTTTCCAATAAATTTTGACTTAAATAAAATTTAAGTTTAAAATCGAAAATAAAATTTAAAGATGAATTCTTATGCTTTTTAGTTTTTGTGGTGCTTGATTTTGTTTATATATTTTAGGAGATAAGAATTTTTCTTCATTATATTGTATTTGAAAGTGAATATTGAAAAAACCACTTATTAACTAGGAAAAAAAAAATTGAAACCAAAACAACCATGAATGCAATTTGATCATTCATTATCTCAATTACATGGAGACAATGGTTTGCTTCTACTTCCAAAACTAATTGTAGAATTTGTAAAAAATAATGAAACAAGAACCAATTGTAAGTATTAGTTTGACTCTATATATTTATATATTTTTTATTAATTAAAGGAAAGCAAACACACACACAAAAAAAAGAGGTTCAATTCCATCCTAGAAAGAATTATGATGAAATAACATATACTCTTTTATCTTTTATAATTTATCTCAACAAATTAGGAACAAAAAAGCCTCCATTTATCTAAACTCAACCCACCATTATTGAGGAGAAATTGATCAATGAGCAATTCTATTTTTTCTTTAATCAACTTATTAGAACACAGGAAAAAAGGGGGTTCAATTCCATCCTAAAAAAAATTATGATGAAATAATATATATCCCTTCTTTAACAATCTATCTCTACAACAACAACAACATTACCCCAATGTCTCAAAGGATCCCGCCCATTGCGGGGTAAGGGAGGGTCGGATGTACGCAGCCTGACCCCTATGTTTAAAAACATAGCGCGACTGTT
>JAOTQJ010000049.1:21011981-21026764 GCA_025642045.1 Solanum sejunctum | reverse complement strand
AGTTGCATTGACTAACTGCTACTTCACAATTGAAAGAAACACAAACAGTTTAAAAAGTCATTTTGCTTTATTCCATCGTGATCCAAAAATAGTGAATCTTTGGCTCCATCCAAGATTGATAGAAATAATCTATCTCTACAGATTAGGAATAAAAAGTCTCCCTTGTCTAAATTCGACCAACTACTATTGAGGAGAAATTTATCAATGAGCAATTCTAATTTTTCTTTAATTAACTTACCTTTAATTGAGTTTGACATATTTAATTTGAGATATTTCAGAAATAATATCTCTACTTTCCTTAAGTAAGTAATAAGGTCTAAATACATTTTAATAATCAAATTTCACTTTGTTATAGGAATTAACCTACCTCGAGATCCTTATATTCACTTGCCAAACTCATCCGAAATCTTTTACGAAAAAAAGATAATGAATTTGACACATTTGATTCGAGATATTACAGAAATAATATCTCTACTTTCCTTAACTAAGTAATAAGGTCTAAATACATTTTATTAATCAATGAGCAATTCTATTTTTCCTTTTAATTAATTTACTTTTAATTGAGTTTGACACATTTAATTCAAGATTTTTTCAAAAATAATATCTCTGCTCCCCTAAAATAAGTAATAATGTCTAGATACATTTTGTTAATCAATGAGCAATTCTATTTTTTCTTTAATTAACTTACCTTTAATTGAGTTTGACACATTTAATTCAAGATTTTTTTCAAATATAACACCTCTACTTTCCTTAAACCGAGTAATAAGGTCTAAATACATTTTATTAATCAAATTTCACTTTATTATGGAAATTAACCTACCTCAACATCCTCAAATTCACTTGCCAAACTCATCCGGATTCTTATACGAAAAAAAAGATAAAAAAAATTTATGATGAAATAATAAATACTTCTTTAATAATCTATCTTTACAAATTAGGAATAAAAAGGATTTTCTTATCTAAACTCGACCCACCATCATTGAGGAGAAATCGATCAATGAGCAATTTTTTTTCTAATTAATTAACTTACCTCCAAATGAATTTGACATATTTAATCTACCTCCCTTAAATAAGTAATAAGGTCTAAAATATCATTTTATTATTTCACTTTTGTTATCCAAATTAACTTTCGTCGAGATTTTCAAATTCACTTATCAAACTCATCCCGATTCTTATACGAAAAAAGAAGATTCTCTCCATTATTGAGTAGAAATCGATGAATGAAGAATTTTATTTTTTTATTAATTAACTTGTCTTTAATTGATTTGACATATTTAATCTACTTTTTTTTAAGTAAATCATAAGGTCTAAATACATTTTATTAATAAAATTTTACTTTTATTATATGAATTAACCTTCCTCGAGATTCTCATATTCACTTGTCAAACTCATTCAGATTCTTATACGAAAAAAAATTTTCTCTCATTGCTAAGTAAATCTAAACTCGACCCACCATTATTAAGGAGAAATCGATGAACGAATAATTCTATTTTTCCATTAACTAATTTATCTTTAATTAAATTTGACATATTTAATTTGAGATTTTTCAAAAACAATACCTCTACTCCCCTTAATTAAAGTCAAAATACATTATATTATAAAATTTTAGTTTTGCTATGGGAATTAACTTTCCTCAAGATCCTCAAATTCACTTGCCGAACTCATTTGGATTCTTATAGGAGAAAAAAAAGAAAAGATTCTCGTCTTGATTCACCAAACAACAATCTCACCGTCTGCTCAAATTTCTACTCCTTCCACCAAAAGATAACCACGACGTTTTCTTGTGCTGGATGCCAAAATTCTTTAACCAGATACTCCCTTTGCCATTGCCTCCCCTTCTACTTAAAGCTATCTCCATTCTCTAGACTTGCAAAAAAGTCACAATCTCGGTTCGACATATTTCAACAACGAAACGATGCAGAGACCAAGACGCCGCTGCGAAGGCACGGCCATGGGCTCTATTGTTCTCGATCTCCGCCCTGGTGTTGGAATCGGTCCTTTTACTCTCGGTAAACTTAATTTTATTCCAATTTATGTTTTGTTAACTCACCGATTAGGTCAAAGAGGTTGATCGACTATTCAATTCTAGATTTGTTTGTTTGTTTGTTCAGTAGATGATTCGAAATTTAATGATCTGGTAAATGTTTCAGGAATGCCTATTTGTGAAGCTTTTGCCCAGATAGAGCAGCAGCCTAATATTTATGATGTTGTCCATGTTAAATATTATGACGAGGTATGATTCAGGATTCTGTTCCAGAAGATTTACTCTATGTTCTATGTTACAATATCTCTAGGTCAAGTTTACATAGTTCATTCTTTTGTTTAATTTGTTTTCCTTCTTACGGTGACATCAAATCATGCACCTTATATGACGGATTGCTGATTCCTATGCATTTAAGTATCCGTTTTGAGTTATTTAGTGTTTTGTTTGTCACACATTTAGTACCTTTTGTTGGTTGAATAGGAAAATTATGCATTTAGTTGGGATCATTTGTTATAACGGGTTTATAAGCCTTTAGTATCTTTTGTTGGTTGAGTAGAAAAAGTTTCCCATTTAGTTGTGATTAACTCACCCAGTAATATATTTTGTAGTACAACCCATCCATTAAAATGGGTTTATAAACTGAGATTCTGCACAATTTCCTTGCATAGATGGTTCTGAAATTATCTGGTTTAAATGGTATCCTAATATGATACACTGTAATCAATATTGTGGACATTGCTAGTTTTGTACGCCAGCATCTTCAAAATTACATAACTTCAATGCTCAATTTGTGTTATGCAGGAGCCCTTAAAACTTGACATTGTCATTAGCTTCCCTGATCATGGATTTCATCTGCGGTTTGATCCTTGGTCACAGGTACTTGAGTTGGTGCATGCCTTTTTTGGGTCTAGTTAATAAGAAGATTTCCATACCTTGTATGGAAAGTTTTTTTTTATTGTAATTTATTCGAGTAAACTATTGATATTTTTATTTATGATTCATCCTCTATTGGATTCACTGTTCTGAATACATGGCTAAAATGTGGTGGCAATGCCAACTTTTCAAGACATTTATATCCTTTACTTTGTAATCTTGATCATTTATTTTAATGCACATTTGAGGGTCAAACTGCAACAACAAGAACATGCCCAGTAAAATCACACTAGTGGGCTCTGGAGAGGGTAGAATATACTCAATTCTTATCCTCACCTCATGGAGGTCGAAAGGCCGTTTAGGAAAGATCCTTGACTCAAATAATGCATATCAAAGCTAATTTTAAAAGAGAAAATAAAAATTTTGGAGACATTGCAAATTATAGGAGAAACATTCTAAAGCAACTAAAGGAAATGATCAATAACCGCAACAAATAAAATGGTAACCGAAGCACTAGAAAACATGTTGCAGTAGAAATCAAGGGACCATAAACTACGAGAATAGTGCTTATACTACTGGAATGTAAGGAGAAACCTATGTTGCTGGACAATGGGACGACGCTTAACTACCTACTAACCTGTCACCCTAATCCATGACTTCTATAACTTCCTATTTAAGGTCATATCGTCAGTAAGTTGATGATGCACCATGTCATGTTTAATCACCTCTCCCAAATGCTTCTTTAGCCTACTTCTATCTCTTTGGAAGCTCATCACAACCAACCTTTCACACCTAATCACTTAGGTATATGAATCCCTCCTTTCATATGCCCGAATTATATCGATCTCGTTTCCCTTGTTTTGTTTACCACAAAAGTCACCCTCCCTTGCCCCAAACATCTTCATTCCTAATCTTATCTCTCATGGTATGCCTGCACATCCTGAGGAGCAAAGTCATTAATTGAATTCTATTTGGAGTGTTCATGAAGAAGCAAGTGCACGTTGCTGCAGTTGGAGAAACAATTTTATTAAGCTGGTGTATGCTGACAATGAAAATGTGTCAGTGCCGCTACACCTATTGACCGTTAGATTTTATCGGGAGTAAAATGAGTTTTCTTTTCTTTGGGTGTGGAAGAATGTGAATTCAACTTTTGTCTTTATCCTCATTACCTTTGTTGATTGTCTCAATCTAAGTTGCTCGAACTCGGGAGTAGGTGTTCGTTGCCGCTACTGATCTAGAGGTCAGATCTTTCATGATCTAATTTTTAAGATTTGGGGATAAGGATCCATGTCTGGATACGAGTATGGGGATTTGCCTAAAAATAGTTAAAATATCTAAAAATAAAGTTGTAAAATCTAAATTATGAGATATTACGTGGAGAACTTGAGGAGAATTCTGAAAGGAGATTAAAGGAAAAAGAGTGACAGAGAAATTTCTATAAAAGGCATTCCATTTTCTTCAATTTCTCTTAGCTTTTTTGTTGATTATAGAAATCATTAGAATTGTCTGTACTTTTCCCGTTGATTTTGGTCAAAGTACCAAAAATCGTTTGACTAAATCTGACACAGATCCTACACCCATGCCCACGCTGTGTCGGCACGGTCGCGGCGCCAAAAGTGAATAGTCTGAGTAACTTAGGTCGCAATGGTTGTGTCCTTTATAAAGGGAGAATTCATCTTCTCCATGGAACGGAAGAATGAAGGGAAAGATTGATTTTTAAAAATTATATTAGTCATCGTGATTTTGGTTATTGCAGGCGGTTCAAGTTGAGGAGGTTAGAAGGGCTATTAGTAGGATGAAGAGAGGGAGGGCGATCGGGCCTGACGAGATTCCGGTAGATTTTTGGAAGAACATGGTCAAGGATGACATAGAGTGGTTGACTAGATTGTTCAATGCTATTATGAAGACGACCAAGATGCCTGATGAATGGAGGAGTACAATGGTTCCATTGTACAAGAACAAAGGGGATATTCAAAACTGTAACAAGTACAGGGGTATCAAATTGCTAAGTCATACTATGAAGGTCTGGGAGAGAGCGGTAAAGATGAGGGTCAGAAGAGTAGTGTCTATTTTTGAGAATCAGTTTGGATTAATGTCGGGACGGTCGACTAATGAAGCAATCCATCTTGTTCGGAGACTAATGGAGGAATATAGGGGAAGAAAGGAGGACTTTCATATGGTGTTTATTGATCTCGAGAAGGCCTATGACAAGGTTCCAAGGGATGTCCTATGGAGGTGTCTAGACGTGAAAGGTGTCCCAATGACATATATCAGGGTGATTAAGGACATGTACGATGGAGCCAAAACTCGGGTAAGAACGTGGGAGGAGACTCAGAGTATTTTACTGTTGAGATGGGACTCTATCAAGGATTTGTGTTGAGCCCTTTCCGGTTTGCCTTGGTGATGGATGAGCTAACGCGATCTATCCAGGAGGAGGTCCCATGGTTGCTATTTGTAGATGACATAGTACTGATTGATGAGATTCGGACTAAAGTTAATGATAGGTTGGAGACACGCCTTGGAGTCCAAAGGATTCAAACTGATCAGGACCAAAACAAAATACTTGGAGTGCAAATTCAGTGTTGCGAGGGATGAAGTGAAAATTGATGTGAGGCTTGCCACTCAACCTATCTCCAAGAGGGAAAACTTTAAGTATTTGGGGTCCATCATCCAGAGTAGTGGCGATATCGATGATGATGTCACACATTATATTGGGGCAGCATAGACTAAATGGAGGCTTGCCTCGGGAGTATTGTGTGATTAGAAGATACCATCTAAACTCAAAGGTAAGTTTTACAGAATGGTGGTTAGACCATCTCTGCTGTATGGGGTGGAGTGTTGGCCAATAAAAAATGCACATGTTCAGATGATGTATGTCGCAGAGATGAGGATGTTCAGATGGATATGTGGTCACACTAGGAGTGGTAAGATTAGGAATGAGACCATTAGGGAGAAACTAGAGGTGACCTTTGTGGCTGATAAGATGAGGGAAGCGAGACTGCGATGGTTTAGACATGTGCAGAGAATGAGTACCGATGCTCCTATTAGGAGGTGCAGAGATGGGTTTTTGGAACTGCACGGAGGGGTAGAAGTAGACCGAAGAAGTATTGGGGGGAGATGATTAGACGAGATATGGCGAAATTTGATCTCACTGAGGACATGGCCTTAGATAGAAAGGAGTGGAGGTTGCGAATTAGAGTAGCAGGCTAATTTGTTGGTAGGGTTAGGTGGATGTCTGTCCTTAGGGTATAATAGGGTAGTAGGAATAGTCGTGTTTATATCATGTTTGTCATTATCTGTCATATGTGTGTTAATTTTATCGTATTTAAGTATTGTTATGTGCTTTTCGTTATTAGTCGCCCTCTCTATTCCCTTTCTTTTCGTTGTTGGCGTATTTAGTTTATTCTGCTTATGGGTTTTTTGAGACGAGGGTTCTCAGGAAACAACCTCTTTACTTCTACGAGTTGGTAGTAAGGTCTGTGTATATTCTACCCTCCCCAGACCCCGTTTGTGGGATTCTACTGGTTGTGTCATTGTTGTATATTGAATTCATAGACGGAAGGCAATTATAGCTGATTTTGACTTGACCTGTGGTGGCGGAAGGTAAGACTAAAGACAAAGTACCCTCCTTTATACTTAGGTGTAAATAATGAGGAGATTCAATATCAGAAAGATACACGTGGAATTCTTGGGACATATCTTTCAGAATCCCATAAAAGATTGAGAGTGGTATGAATGGAGCATTTCATTGGATTCTAATAGTTTGTCTAAGGAGGATATGGGATGGTATTAAAATCTGACGTGGGGCCGGGCGGGAGCTTCCTGGTGTGACCTTACTATATTTATATGGTTGGTTTAAAAACCGCTAAAATTAACCTTCTTTGCTTTGTTCGCTTCATGGGATGTTCTGCTTACGTTGCAGCAATTTGAAAAGGAGGGGTTACATAATATTGATCACTGTTGCATGTGCAATATAAAAGGTTATGACACTGTGGAGCAGAAGTAGGAGTTTTGGTGTATTCCATGATTTACTTCCCTGAACACTTGAAGACGCCCTTTCAAGGTGGAGGTTGCAAAACACGGAAGGAAAGGAGGACGTTTCGGAAATAGCACTGTGATGCCTTTTAGTATGATATGGAGAATGTTTGAAGGAGTTGAAAGATGGATGTTGAAGATCATTAGTTACCTTGTTTTACCTATATTATTGGTGTAAATAAGAGATTCCATTATTTGTGGACTGTTGAATAGTTTTTTTGGAGGCTCAATTACCCATTAACATTTGGCATCACCTTGGTGCACATTATGGAAATTCCTTTTGATTTACCCTAAAAAGGGATATGCTTGGAGAAGTATCAATACATGAATGCATCTAATATCTAGTTTCCTTGATCATGTGCATTTCCAAAGTGGTACTTGATTTGAGATGAAATGATTTATGGAAATTTTCTTTCAGGAAAGATTTCTAAAATTATGTGATTCTCTTCTAAATTTATCCTCTCATAATTTTCTTTATCATGAATGAACTTCTTTGTAAGATTCTCTTTTATAAGATTATTTCTTTTATAAATTAGCTCAAGAGCTTTCTTCTTGCATAATGGATGAGTAGAAACAACTTTTCAAGTATGTCTTACACCCTTAAGTCTTACCTGTTTCAGAGACTGCGCCTTATTGAAATATTTGATGTAAAACGGCTTCAGATGCGCTATGCCACCTCTGTAATAGGGTATGTTTTCATTGTGTTTACTTTCACACCGATGGGTAGGTTTTCATAATGCTGCGGTAGGACCTCCTGACATTTCTGTTGATTCAAATATTGTCTTTTGATTTTGTTACTTTCAGTGGGCCGTCCACTTTAGCCACTTTTGTAGCCGTTTATTCTCTTTTTGGGCCGACCTATCCTGGAACATATGACAAGGACCGAGGAGTTTACACTTTATTTTATCCAGTATGTGTATCCAATGTTTGTTGACTGCCACATTTAAATCTTTGAGCTTGTTTGGATCAGCTTATAGCTTATGACTTATAAGCAAAAACCATAATTTAGGAATCCTAACTTGTGATTTTTGGCTTATTTTATTGTTTTGGCTAAATAATAAGTGCTCAAAACACTTTTTTATTTGATCTAAACACTGCAAAAGTGCTTGAAGGTTATTTTGACTTAAAAACACCTAAAATAAGCCAATCCAAACAGGCTCTATTCTGTTACCCAGCACTTAGTTCTGTGTTCGGGGTTCTCATAGATTGCAAGTTTGCAGGGATTGTCATTTGCTTTTCCAATTCCCTCCCAGTATACAGATTGCTGCCGTGATGGAGAAGGTATTCCTGATTATTTTTGTTTTTCACACTTCTGCTGACTCAAGTTATTTACTCTTGGATAAATAATTTTTTTTCCTTTCTTTCTCTTTCTGGTTCCTTTTCAAAAGCGGAACTACCTCTTGAGTTTCCAGATGGTACAACTCCAGTTACTTGCCGTGTATCAATATATGATAGTTCTACTGGAAGCAAAGTTGCTGTTGGATCCATGATGGACAAGGCCTGTACTCCTCCTCTGCCTGCTGGGAGCCTCTACATGGAAGAAGTGCATGTTAAGGTTTATTTCGGTGATTTGCATGTCTACACTGAAGTTTTTGTGCAATCTCTTTAATGTTGTATGTGATTTTTTGTTGAATGATGTATAAATAGTAAGTTAGGTCCTCCTCCTTTGCTCTGCCGCTCATTGTTCTCTTTCATGGTGAAAGCTCTTAGGATGTCCTCTTTGTGAGCTTGAGGTGCTTTTCATTACATAGAGCTGACATAAAGGGCTTTCGCATCTGAACTTATTAATTTTAGCTTTGACGTGCTTTAATTTGGCCTTTTACAGCTCTCTTTGCCAGGAGAGCGATTAGATTAGATTCTTCATATTTTCATTGTCACTTTTATTGACAAAGGAACTTGACGTCTGGATCTGGCTGATATGTTTGCCTTGCTCTGTTATAAATCAGAGAATCTCAAACTCGTGAGCTAGAAAAATGTAGTATTGCATCAAATCAATGATGCTTTACTTTTCATCTTAGTGCTATCTCAAATTACAATGGAGGGAAATGGAACTAAAGTAAACTAAATGTGGTGCCATTCCATTTAATATCTTTCACTTGCATTGGCTACTATTTTTGATAATTCTTTCTCTACTTGCAATGGATATTATTTTTGAATTCAAAAAGCAGCAGTGTTTACCCCTTTTGAATAGAGAAGATTTGAATGTCTAGTTTGATATTATTATTATTATTGGTTTCGTTTTTTCCTCGTGCTCTTTAATGTTGAATCTTGGTACTTTATGAATGGTTTCGTAGTATTTTCCACTTCCAAAGATAAAACGTTCTTGGGTCTTTCTGCGCAGTAGTTTAGACCATAAAATATGTGTCGACTGTCATTTGTTAAGTTTGATGATTGAAGTTGCTCCGACATGCAGTTCAGTTGATTTATATATGATTATGTTTGTTTCTATCTTCTTTAGCTGGGGGAAGAATTACGATTTAGCATTGGTGGCCAACACATCCCCTTTGGTGCATCACCGCAGGTAACTACTCTTTCTTTAGATTGTTGTTGGGTTAATCATTTGCTAGAGTTGTTTAAAGTATCTCTTTCTTCCATTGAATTATTTTTCCTTAGTACTGTGGAAATTCTAATTCTGTTGATATGATACGTTTTCCAGTCTAGATTCCATCCAATAATTCTATCCCTATAACCGAAAGAAGTTCAGAAATGGGCTGCAATGTGGATGTTAGATTTTTCCTGAAGTTAGACGTGTTTTAACTCACATATTGAACTAGATGTTGAAGTTAGTTCATTTAGTAGTTTCACTTTTGGTTTTAAATGCTTGGATCTAAAAGTCCTTTTGGCATAGGTTTGTTCAGCCGCATATCGCCGTGTTCCTTTATAGCATATGTTTTGATGACTGAACGGCCATGCAATCTTGTCTTATCTTGTCTTTCTGCAGGATATTTGGACTGAATTAGGTCGACCATGTGGAATCCATCAGAAACAGGTACTGCTATATTTCTCTGGTGTCTAACAGAAAATTGATATATCCAACTACTTGTAGTTTCTGTCGGGTTTCTATCCATTAGATTGTTGGTGGAGATTGACTTTGTCAGCTATACAGGTTGATCAAATGGTGATTCATTCTGCTTCAGATCCCCGCCCGAAGACGACTCTTTGTGGTGATTACTTCTACAACTACTTTACTCGTGGCTTAGATATACTATTTGATGGACAGGTATGTCATCCTCTGAGTTTCCATGAGCACATGTTATGAAATTAAGTCTGTCCTCAGATTATTGTGGTTTATTTGCAGACACATAAAATCAAGAAATTTGTCTTGCACACCAACTATCCTGGGCATGCTGATTTTAATTCATACATGAAGTGCAATTTTGTTATCCATATTTCTGATCGTGAGTTGATTCTTTCAAGATCTAAAGTCCTCTTTCGTCATACCATTGTAAAAGAATTGGATATTCGTCCTAATACTTTTTGCATCATTTTTGTCTGCAGTTGTAGGATCGTATAATCAGGATGCAAACTCCTCTAAAGCCACTATTACAGCTAGCACAAAATGGGAACAAGTTAAGGTGAATTCTTCTGTTTGATCTGTATTTATTCTATTCATTTGTTGGTATTCCTTCGAGGTTATCAAGTTGGAAGTTCTAAATAATTGTGCTCTGGATAGTTGTTACTCTGCCTTGTTCCCCCACCCCCACTCCATTTTTAACTACTTAGAATCTGCTCATGCTATATGCTTCTGCGAATTAATGGGCGAACTTTTGTGTACTGGTACCGGCGCATATAACTATCATCAGACATCCTCTTGTTTTGGGCTTATTCTCAAGCTGACTCATGATTAAGTTGCAATGATTCAGCAGGAGATACTAGGGGATTGTGGTAGAGCTGCTATCCAGACACAAGGCTCTACGAGCAATCCATTTGGATCCACCTTTGTATATGGCTACCAAAATCTTGCCTTTGAGGTGAATTTTTTTGTTCTAAAATAAATGTCTGTATACCCCACACTCGTTTTGCTACACAGTTCTCTCTCTCTTCCCTTTTCTGTGTTTTCGTTTCCTATTGCTTCACTAGGATCTTGGTTATTTTTCACAGGTGATGAAGAATGGTTACATTGCGACTGTAACTCTCTTTCAGTCCTGATCATCTATGTGGTGCGTGGCCTGTGTTTACTTTTGAATTTTCACTGATATTGGGAGACTTGTTTTGCATACAAATGTTACATTATTTTCCTATAGGTGATGACAACTGTTTGCATATTCGTTGCAAAAAAGTATATTATTCTATTATTATCTGTTTTGGTCAGTCCCCTCTCCCCCAGTAAATGCTAGCATTGATCTTCATCTTCCTAAAAGCTTGTATATGCCTTTTCGTTGTTGACTTGTCTAGTTTGTTTCTTTCAGGCTGCTTGCTGGTATTGTACAGTTTAATTACGCGAAGAAAGCAGGTCTGCCTTTAACTGACTGTCATGGTGGAATCGCATTCTGTGTACATTTGTTTTTATTTGTACAGTTTATTTTATAATTGTTGTCTCTTGTAAATTTATTCATATACATAGCTCGCAGCTTCTTGTAATACAATACTCGTTGCTTCATTCTGCGGTTAGGTGAAAGTTTGGTGGCATGTGATAAGCATTGTGCTGCATATCTTTTCACAGTGAATTCTTCTTGACAATTTACTGGATTACTTGACCAATTTGGGATTCAGTTGGCTTTGCCCAGCTTTATCATTTGATAGCGTTTGTTTCCAAAACAGCTTAAGGGAATTTTCAACCAAATAGCACAAAAGTGTACTCTTGTTTCAATTTGTCTGGCCTATCCTTTTTTTCACACTGTTTCAAAGAGTGTTTCGGTAATTCTTTATTTCCAACTTTTCATTTAAGATCACAACGTTAAAAGGTATTTTTGGTAAGTTTGACTTGTCTTTTGCTTGTGATTATAAAATTTAAAAATCTTTTTTACTTTTTTAAATTCTGAGCAAATTGAAATGGAGGAAATTGAACTGTTTCTGAAAATGAACGCTGTCACAATTTATTCTTTGAACGACTATATTTTTGTTTGAATGGAAGGAGGAACTGGTACTTTTTCTATTTTCTATTTGAATGGAAGGAGGAACTGGTATATTTTTAAATTTTGGGCGTGCACGCTGCTGCTTTTAAAGCAGCAACAATTCAAATGCCTGGATGAGAAAATTGGTCCATATTATGGTGGCTGTGAAAAATTATTCTTGTGCATGTCAAGTTTCAATACGTTTAACACCCAAATTGCATAATTGTACAAAGGAGTAAGATTGCCGACTCCCATAGCTTAGCTAGATATTAAAGAAATTATCAAATATTAAGTAGCCATTCATGACCATCTATGAAACTGAGTGAGATAAAAGGTTTAGCTTCTTGTTCTGTGAGCTCCCTGGACCATTTCACCCTGTCACCATGGTCTGCCCCTGGCCCTGAACACTTGAATTGCCCATAAAACACAGTCCTGCAGATCAACATAAACTCCTCAGGAAATTTCCCTTCTACAGTATACTAAGAGTATCGGTGGTACGAATTTCGCATAGTAAAAAATAGAAAAGAAAGAACTTACATATGCCTGTTCTTATCCCCCCAGTCATACCATCCTTGTGATGTGATGATCTTATCCATGTAAGTGTAAGCAAAGACGACCCTAGAGAAAGTACCCCAAGCTCTGCCCAAGTAAAGAGCACCAGATCCTGTAACTTTGCAATTCAGAAAAGAGAATCCAGTTTCCTCCAGTAAGCTCTCCCTCTTCTGGGCTGTCAAGGCTCCAAAGCTTTTTGTTTTGGCATGTAAATGACAATTCTCATAAAGGGACAGCCCATCTCCAAATATGAAATCTACAGAACCTTGAATATAACAGTTCTTGAAATAATGCCTGCCCTTGTGATCATACAGTGTGTCTTGTGCTCCAATAAACTTGCAATTTATGAATGCCGCTGTGTCTGCTGAGATTCTTAATGCCACCGCTTGCTTTCCGAGTGCCCCTGATGGTGGCGGTGGCGCTACATTCTGTTCACGGAGGAATTAATTATGACCTTAGCTCGATGAAAACTACATTAGAAGTGAGAAGTTTTTGTCCAATTTGGTACAAAATATCTTATATTGTTAGTATATATAACAATTAATCCAAGAATTGTTCCTTGAATACGCCCATGGGTGGAGGTAGAGCTTCAACTACGGATTCAACAAGACCCGATAACTTCTGCTCAAATCTAATATTTATATTTAAAAATCCTTTATGGACGGACGGATAATTAACCATAAACTCAAAATTCTAGCTCAATTTTCGTTATCTTGCATTAGTTCTTAATATATGCAAAACATAACAAAGTACTTGCACAATTACCTTAAAGGTGATGTTTTTGGCTATGAAGTAGGGGGAATTAACAGCAAAAGTTGCAGAACCATACGTTCCCATTGGCTGTCCATCTTTTCCTATCCTATCTGCAGTGTCATCCCATTTGATAGTTGTTTTGTGTGAACTAGCGCCTTCCAGTGTAATATAAGCCATTGTTGCTGGGATTTCAATCTTCTCCCTTCAAAATTTTAATCTCATTTAGAACAAAACTTCCATAATTAACTAGCAACATTGCTCAATTATTAAATGCCTTATAGTACAAACTCAAGATGCAGAAAACAGGACAATTGAAGTGTATAATGTACAGAAATTTTACCTGTAAGTCCCAGGACTAACAGAAATAACCACTCGACACGAATTGATTATTGGAATCGAGTCAATAGCCTTTTGAATGGTAGTAAAATCTCCGAATTTCGGGTTCTTATTCACCTTAATGAATTTACAAGGCACTAATTTGTTCTTGGCTTGTTGAAAAACAGAATGATTGCGAGAACTCATCCGATTGATCCAATTCAAGTAGTCATTTTCTTGATTAGCCATCTTCAGTGTATTATCCCTCCTTGAATATTTACCCCTTTTAGCACTACTTGTGCTAATAGAAAACAACATTAAGATAAAAAACAGCTCTAGTAGTTTCATCCTGGAAGCACCAAACAAGTGATGAAGACTGAAAATAATGAGAGGCATAAATGTATAGTAGTAGTATATAAAGGGTGGAAAAAGAATGTACGTGCAACCAAGTGCGTGGTCTAGTGGTCAATAAAGTTGTTGAGAGAATCATGAGTTTCCGACTTTATGGACAGAGTTACCTATACCTATTGCTACTGAGAGCTGAAAGGTAACAACAACAACATACCCAATAAAATCCCACAAGTGGAGTTTGGAGAAGATAAAATGTACGCAGACCTTTACCACTATCTCATAGAGATAGAAAGGTTATTTCCGGAAGACCATTAATTTGAGAGGTGAAAGGTATTTCGTATAATTAATCGAGGTAGCAAAACTGGCTCAGATGCCACAATTATAAAAATAAGTAAAATGTATGTGGTAAAAATGATTGGTCTGTGTGAGAAAGAGAATAGAAAGAGCATAGGAAGAGAATCTGACAAGTCGTGGCTATACTCTGTATTCGATCGTATTATCTTTTTGTTTCTTTTCTCATTCAGACCAATCTATCCTCAATTTTGATTTTACCTTATGTACCATATCCTATGTCCTCAGAAATCGATCTAAGATATAAATTTAATTGGTTCGACTTTTAAGATATGTAGTGCTGATTATTAAAATCATGTATTCATTAATATTTGTTAAAAATTTTAGTGATTTTTCATATATAAATATTGATGTTGGGTGTAAAAAAAATACTGAATTTTATTGCACGCAAGTTCTATCTGTTTCTACAACAACAACAACAACAACAACATACCCCAATGCCTCAAAAGGCTCCCGCTCATTGCGGGGTGAGGGGGGGTCGAATGTATGCAGCCTAACCCCTATGTTTAAAAACA
>JAOTQJ010000049.1:20994883-21011881 GCA_025642045.1 Solanum sejunctum | reverse complement strand
AAAAATTATACTATTCATGTATGATGAAAATAATTTTTATATATAGATCATAGATATCGAACCCCTTTAAATTAGTTTGCGTGTATACTTGTTAAAATTTTGAACCCGCTTAATGAAAATCTTAGCTCCATTACTAACTTGGAGTTGGGAGAAACAAGGAAAATAACAAAACAATTAGTGTAATCCCATAAATAAAAATTAAGAAAACCAAAAAATAAAATATACAAAAACTTATTCTATATTTAATTAATAGAATCGAAAGATAATTTTCAATTGACCCTCGATAATACTCCTCTTGAAACTTGCTTACATATGTTGAGTTGAGCGGTGGAGAAAGAAGAAAATGTAATAATTAAATTAGGGGAATTGAAGGTACGTAGTCATGATATATCTTATCCGTGATGAAGAATTGGAGGTGCTGCATATGTATTGCGTTGACAATTGAAGCCCATGGTAGTTGCATGGAATTCATGACATTGAATAACATACGTATTTCACTTCAAATCATTATTTATATAATCAAATCATTTAAAAATTAATTTTACTATATGTTAAACATGTTAGAGTTGATCAAATTATACTAGATAAGAAAGTAAGGCGCGACATGATGAATTTTTACTAACAAACTTAATTATTAAGTACATAAGTTAAACATGGAGTAATCGTCTAAATGACATAATTTAACATCTTGATTAATTGACAAATAGATAAGTTTCTCCTATGATATTCTATATTGATTGTATCCTCTTCATTCTCTATCACACTTCATTTTCGTTCCTTTCTCCCATATATAACTTCCATCCCCACCACCCCATCAGTGGCAGAGTCAAAATTTTCATTAAGAAAGTTAAAAATCTGAAAAAGTAAGCATACTAACTAGTCGAAAAAGATTTGTCATCTACTATATATAAAAAAAATAACTTTAATCAAATATAAATAATATAATTTTCTATCAAATAAAGTTCGAATGAACCCCCCGAGTATAGGCTAGCTTGCTACTACACCCCATTGACCATAATATTTGTTTTGATTATATACAAATATTTTTAAACTTTTTTTTTTTTTGCTTACATATACTGAACATAAATAAAAATTCATTTATTCTTTTTTTAAAAAAACATCTTTAAAGAAAAATATTTTTCTTCCTTCCAAATACACTCATATTAAAACTCTTTGAAATCCTAGGAATTACCCTGCAATAATTTTATAAGGCATATTTGCACACGTGATTTTTTCTTAATGGGAAGTAGTTAAATTCCTCAAAAAATTGTATCTAATAAATAAAATTACAGTAGAGTAAACCTATTATACCTTTATATGTATTCTTTAATTTCAAACTTGTTTGGTCAAGAAATTCGCAATAATTATTCCAGGTTGCTGTAATATTTTAAAGGAATAACTTCAAATATATATCAAAAAAATTATTATTTTATAAAAAATATAGTAAAAAAATAATAAAATAAAATATAATTAAATTTATTATATAACCACGGTTTAATAATGGCTAAATAATATTTTTTTTAAACTTTTTATTAGCCATGATTTATTTTTATTTTTTATTAGCTAATATTTGATTGTGGCTAAATAAATAATTATTTTTCATTTTTTTAATAACTAAGAATTAAGCATGCACATATAATGTATATGCATATAAACAAGTCTCACCGACGATATTTTATGTTGATTGTATCCTCTCCATCCTCTATCACACCTCATCTTTATCCCAGCTCCCATAGCCCCCATCACCACTACCTCATAAGTAGTGGACTCAGAATTTTTACTAAGGAAGTTCAAAATCTGAAGAAGTAAATACACTAACTAGTCGAAGGGAGTTCGATGTCTACTATGTATATATAAAAATAATTTTAATAAGATATAAATAGTATAATTTTCTGCCAAAAGGGAATAAGATGAACCTCTAACTATAGCTAGCTTCTCCACTATACCCCAACTCCCATAGGTCATACCTCTTACTGACTATAGTATTTGTTTAGATTATATATAAATATTTTTTTTATTATATTCCAGTCAAATATTTTAGATTTGTAATTTTTGAGGAAAGAAAGGTATAGACGTAAGTAATTATTGTTAATAATGCATGATGGGATTTTGATGAATTGATAAGAGAAGAAGATCTTATCCCGCAATGGGCGGAAGCGTTTGAAACATTAGGGTAATGTTATTGTTGATAGGTTGTATCCAAGTTCATCTTTGAAAATCCAACAACTTTAATTTGGGGGACAAGGCAATGTACGTTAAAGCCAAAAATTATGGCTAATGCAGGCCAACTTACAATTTTCACCATAAAATTTTAAACATAAATACGGATTACATAGCAAGTTCCGTAGACACTCTACTCTTTTGATATTATAGAAGATATTTCACATGCAATTATGTTACTAATTTTAGGAAAAAGGATTGAGATTATTCCTAATCTATTGAAAATAATTGAGAGTATTTTTAGATCAAAAGATGAATGAAGGGGTATCGCCAAAAATAAAGGCAACAAATACTTTTAGACCAAAAGTGAAATGAGGATATTTTTTATTATTTTTGATAAATTAAAGATATTTCTTTTTCCATTTCCTTTAATTTTATCGTACAAAGCCAAGTTAGTGTATTTTGGGTGGGGGCAACTCGAAGAAGGTAATCAAAGTGTATATATAGTGTATATTTCAGATATATCCGCAAGTTAGATGACTCAAAGATACACATTTGTATGTTTTCTAAAAAACATGGACTAATATATATTGACCAAAAAATTTGTCTACGTGTTGCAATATAACAAACAACCAAGAAAAATAAATCTTTTCTTAATAGGAAGTAGTTAACTTCCACAAAACATTGTATCTAATAAGTAAAATTACGAAAGAGTAAACTTATTATACCTTTATATATATCCTTTAATTTGAAACTTGTTTGGTCAAGAAATTCCCAATAATTATTGGAGGTTGGTGAGATATTTTAAAGGAATAATTTCAAATGTGTATCAAAAATATTACTATTATTTTACAAAAAATAAAGTAAAAAAAAAAAGAAGCTGAAATATATCAAATTTACTATTTAGCCACGGTTAACAATGGCTAAATAATGTTAATTTTTTTTAAATTATTAGCCTCGATTTACTTTTATCTTTTACTAGCTATGATTTGACCCAGGATAAATAAATAATCTTTATTTGTTTTTTTTACAACAAACAGTTAAGTATGCATATATCACGAATCAATGTTGTATAAACAACATATAAACTTTATGGATACCATAGAAATGGTATATGCACATGTGTGTATATATATATATATGACGTACAAATAATTATATAATATATATGTAATTTATTTGATATTTGTATAAATAATTATATATAATATATTGATATTATATAATATATATAATTGTGCATCGAATTATATAAACAATTATATAGTGTATTGATTTATTTGACTATATAAACAATAAAATGATGTTAAATATCTATTTTTCCACAAAAAAGTGAACCAATTAAAAGAGGTAAAAAGTTTATTATATATAAAAAAAGAAGCCAACAAAATATAAACAACAAGCTTTTTTTTCAAAATAGCGTTTTTCCAATAAAATTGGTAAAAATTCCGTTGCCGGGACTTGAACCCGGGTCTCTCGGGTGAGAGCCGAGTATCCTAACCAACTAGACTACAACGGAGTTGCTTTCAATTACCATATGTGTTTTAATTGTTAATGCGCAGGCGCTTGGTATTTCCATCGTACTCGTGTAAATCAATCGTTGCCGAAGGAGGAGGAGGACGCAGGCAGCAAAGTCCGACAGGTTTTCCTTACCTTTGTATTTGCTTTGCCAGTTATGAATATTGTCCCTGTTTATCTTCTTCTTTCAATTTCCACTATCAGAAATCCTCTCTCTTTTCGCATTTCATTTCATCAAAATCTAGGGTTTCTTTTCGTTCTTTACCACTCTTACAAAGTTATTAACTTCTGAAACTTCAGAAAAAATAGAAAAGAATGAAGCTTTCGAAGTTGGATTACTGTGGTTGCCGTGAGTGCAATTATTTTAGTTGTTTCTAGAGGAAATCATACCATGAGAATGCAAGTTCATGGCTAATGATCAACATTTTCCTTTTGAGCAGAAATCTTATTTCCTTCTTTTTTTTTTTACCTTCCAAAATGTGCTCGGCCCATATACAATTTTCAGGTTAATGTTTCACATTTTTTCTGCTTCATGTACTCGGCTATCCTTTATAGTATGTAACCATGGAACTAATTTTTGGTCTATGGGATGCAATGTGAGATAAAATCAAAGCTGCCTCAAGACAGTTTAGTTACTTCACTCATTTATTAGTTTTATATAGAAGCTGGAAAGCTTGTTTATTTGTGGCACCTTTGGTTCTGTTCGTATAAAAATTAATTCAGGTCTGCAGCTATTTAAATATTAGCTTGATAGCCTACAATAAGAATCTTCATTTACCCGTACAATGTGGTGCAGTGTTTATCAAGTGTTTTCTAGAATTCATGTGTCTACTTTTAAAGAATCCCTAGTTTGCCTTAAAAGAATCAATATTGAAATAGAATAGCCAAAATGGAGGGGGAGTTACAGAAGATTCATATGTCAATTCAACTAGTTTGGAATTAAGGATATTAGATTTGTTGAATTGATTTATAGAGGCAATGGAAGAACATAGATTCTTGATGAGGAAGTCGTCTATATCATACTTTTGGTTCCATTTGTCTCTTCTACTTTGAGTGGTTTTATGAATTTTTTTGCCCTTTTATGGCAGATAAAGATGCTACAGTTGATCATTGACAAGTCGCTAATGATGCTTAACCTCAGATTTAACTGGAGCTAGAGGGCTAAGCCTCTATGGGAGCCTTCAGGGACTTGGCAAGATAGATAGACTAAAGAGTTAAGAGTGGGGAAAGTCGAAGGTTTTGTTCATCGGGACTGTCCATGGACTAGCCTCAACTAAATTTTTGGCAGTAAGTGTTTAGGCACAAGCAGCAGGAGTATATGATTCTATGAAGGTACCTAAGCATGAAGGGATATGAAATTCTCGAAAATATTTAATTGAGACATTTTCACTTTGTGGATTTCGACCGTTGAAGCCCGAATGATCTAGGAAAATATGTAGTTTTTGTAGATCCCTTGCTAGAGGACATTGTATTAACTTTGCATTGAACATTATTATGATAGTTGAATACTGACTCCTTCGAAGAGTATTATGTGTGAGGTTCAAATAGTTTACCTTCTTTTCAGTGAGTTGGTCCTGTTGGGAACTCAATGTCCTGATTCAAACATTACACACTTCTTTGATTTTTTCTATTGTTTTAAAAGTTTTTTGTGAACTTGCATATGCAGAAAAGAGCCTGCTATTATCATCATCTGTTCTTGTTACATCTGTATCCAAATAGGTCTTCTTAATGGCCTTATGTCAGTATTGAGTTTCTTCCATATGTTTCTTGTTTCTTCAACTGCAGGCCTGCAGCTATCTTTCCCAGAATCAACGTGTGATATCCATCTGAGTGACTTGGAGTTGGCTGGAAGCTTTTTGAGGGTGCCTACTCCCTTCATCGAATGAACAAGTGTCAGTGTGTCCTCACACATTCTAATTACACATGCCTCACATGGATGTGATAAATGCCTCCGGCTAAAGAATTTGATTACTCTTACCATCTCAGATATAACGAACGTTAAAAATGGAAGAAATGTTGAAAAGGAAATATGTTCAGTGGTCATTTGTCCTGGGGTGTGGTCCAACCAGTTGAGTGGCTCCTGAGTGATGACATTGTTTTCTTGAAATTTATGGGCTATTGTGAATTTGGCCTTCTACTATTGTTTCTCCTTATTGATTTACTCTGATATTCATAATGTGCTCACTTTTCCTTGTTAAGAAGGTGGAATAAATGGGGAGATCTTTTGGGCATGGTGGACCAGAATGAAATGGTCGGCCTATGAGCTCTTACTGTTTACTATCACCTATTCTTCTGATGTTACAAGCAAAAGAAAATACAATTGCACATATAGAAATTTAATGCAAATTTGTGTGGAGATTTTTATGAGGGCCCAGGTTGAAAAGGAAGTGAACGCTTCCCTTGATTGTTCAAATAAATTCAAAATTGGTAGGAGTTATCAATGTCATTACATCAATTCTCTGAAAGGTGTTGCTGGCCTCCTTTTAGGAAATATTGCTACAGGAACTTGCTAAGAGGGCAAAGCAAATACTAGACCTAAAACATTGTTGTGTTTCATGTAACCAAGAGCATGAAATTGTTTAGTCTTTTACTTTAGAACAACCAGAGCCTCAAATCTATATGGTGTTGCAAAGTTCCAAAAAGGAGCTAATTTTGTGGCACAGGAAGTTTAATTGATAAGAAAAATAAGGAGTAAAGTAAACTAATAAAAACCAACCATCAGTTTGCAAATTCGTTCATTAGTCTAGCCAAGTCAGCAAGTTATCAAACCAACTGGCATGTGCTGATTGGCAAAACTATAATGGCCTCAAATGATATTATCTTCCTGGAACTATAAATGTAGTGAGCACTGTGCTCTCCGCTTGTATAGAAAAACTCAGGAGCTGAGGAGAGAAAGATAAGGAAAGTAAGAAAATGGCATCAACATCTCTCCTCAAGACATCTCCAGTCCTTGACAACACTTTTGTAAAGGGCCAATCCCTCCGCCAGCCAGCCATCTCCGTTGTCCGTTCTCACTCAGCTGCTCCCTCTGCACTTACTATCCGTGCTAGCTCATATGCCGATGAACTTGTCAAAACCGCGGTACATGCTCTTTTGTACTCCCTCTGTGCTATTTTTTTATGACCATAAGTTTGTACGTTTTAATCTCCGTGTCAGTCAAATATTGTCATATAAAACCAAAGGAGGAACGCAACATTTTTGCTATCTACTCTATCTCATGTAGTAGTTTTACTTAGTCTTAACAACAGGCACTTATTTCATTTTTACTGCTCAATTATCTCTTTACTACTTTGGATAATTCGGCTTTAGAGTTTTGCTAGTGTTTTCCTTTTCTGATAAAACAGTGAAACAATGTATTATTACCAGTTCTTGATAATGTTGTTGAACATGGATAGTGTAACTATTGTGCTAAACCTTATGACCGAGATAATGTGATATATCATAAAGGGTGAACTAAGATTAGTTAGAATTTTCCAACAGTATTAAGTGTTGAACCTTTCTATAGAACTTTCTTGAGATGAATGAAGCATATGTAGCTAACTTGAACTAATCGATTGAGTGCAGAAAACAATTGCATCCCCTGGTCGTGGAATTTTGGCCATGGATGAGTCCAATGCTACCTGCGGGAAGCGTTTAGCTTCAATCGGATTGGAGAACACTGAGGCTAACCGCCAGGCATTCAGGACCCTACTAGTTTCAGTTCCTGGACTAGGGCAGTACATCTCTGGTGCCATCCTCTTTGAGGAGACACTTTATCAATCAACCGTTGATGGAAAGAAAATGGTTGATGTGCTTGTTGAGCAGAACATTGTTCCTGGTATTAAGGTTGACAAGGTAAAAGATCTGAACCTAGTGATTTAAAAGGTGTAAAGATTCTTAGGTTGTGTATTTCTAAGAGATTGCTCTTTTTTGGTTGAAAACTATAGGGTCTTGTTCCCTTGGCTGGCTCTAACAATGAATCATGGTGCCAAGGTCTTGATGGTCTTGCCTCTCGCTCTGCTGCTTACTACCAACAAGGCGCTCGGTTTGCCAAATGGTAGAGTACTTTTCTTTTGTAAGTTAAAGAAATGATTGCGTAATTAGAAGCTCATCCTATCTTATTCTTTGTGAACATTACAGGCGTACTGTTGTGAGCATCCCCAATGGTCCTTCTGCACTTGCGGTGAAGGAAGCAGCCTGGGGTCTTGCTCGCTACGCTGCTATTTCTCAGGTAAATTGGCATATACATAGGAAGTCGAAACACATATCTCTCTCGATTTTAAGTTCCGTGCATGAATAATATGTAGATTTTTCACACTATCAAGTTTGTAGATAACTTTCAATGCAAGTGTGATATGTTAACATGTAAAATAAAGTAATGACCTGCAATATCTGGCTAAAAATTGCACTAGTAGTGTGAATTTAAGCATTCTACATGACTAATGACTAAAGTTTCTTGTTCATGCTTGTAGGACAATGGGTTGGTACCCATCGTTGAGCCAGAGATCTTACTTGATGGCGACCACAACATTGATAGAACCTTTGAAGTTGCCAAGCAGGTGTGGGCTGAGGTTTTCTTCTACCTTGCCCAGAACAATGTCATGTTTGAAGGTATCTTGTTGAAGCCAAGCATGGTCACCCCTGGAGCAGAGTGCAAGGAGAGAGCCAGCCCACAGCAAGTTGCCGAGTACACCCTCAATCTTCTCCGCCAAAGAATCCCTCCTGCTGTCCCAGGAATCATGGCAAGTATCTACATATCTGCTAGATCAAACATTTTCCCATACTTACATGAACTTGACTGATAATTTTTGTCATGATTTTATAATATGCAGTTTTTGTCTGGTGGACAATCTGAAGTTGAGGCAACTCTTAACTTGAACGCCATGAACCAAAGTCCCAACCCATGGCACGTGTCGTTTTCATATGCCAGAGCCCTTCAGAACACATGCCTCAAAACTTGGAGCGGAAGACCAGAAAATGTGAAGGCAGCTCAAGATGCTTTGCTCGTTAGAGCAAAGGCCAACTCTCTTGCCCAGCTAGGGAAATACACTGGTGAAGGTGAGTCCGACGAGGCCAAGAAGGGAATGTTCGTGAAGGGATACACCTATTAAGTGTCTACCAAAGTCTATAGATATGTGATGATGAAGCATGTAACGTAGCCAAATCAAACTGCATAAATGCTTATAGCTGCTCCTCAAGACTGTTTTGTTCATACACCGTGTGCTTTTACCAATTTATTACTTTCATCCTGCTCAGTTGGTCTATGTTATAACGAGCTCATGTTCTCCACCAAATAAAAATTAATTCTAGTGAGGAGAAGAAATAAATTTCTACTTCTATGACACATAAAGGCAGAGGATCGATCATTTCTAAAACCAGGAAGTGGAAATTACTGTTATTGAGGCTAGGCCTGTCCGATCAAGTGAGGAATCGAATAACAAAGCTAACTCTTATTAATATAAATAAATATAAAATATAAAAGGGATATTACTCAACTTCAAATTTTGTTCCCAGAAAACATCCTCTTTAGCTTGATGAGATAGTAGTAAGGTCTGCGTACATTCTACCCTTCCCAGATCTCACTTGTTGGATTCCGTTGGGTATGTTGTTGTTTTCAAATTTTGATATAGTATCATTACTCAATTTCAATCAAAAGGTGACCTGAATTGATGAAGGTTTCAGCTGCCTAATCTCTCTTCTTAAGGTGAAAATTCAACCTCAGTATTGTTGGCGCTGTTAGCAGATTTTACCAATATTAGTCCCATGATGATGTTCTTTCATGAAAAATATTGCTTGAAAAGTTGTGAACCTAACTTTCAATGAGACAATTAGAAAGAGTGTTTGCAGTAAGTACAAAGTGAATTTCCAAACTTAGAGTGAGAGATTTCACATGGAATGTATGCTGGAGAATACTTGCCGTTGACCCAATAGCAAACGATTCTTCAGGGAAAACATAAAATATCCAAACTCTAAAATATCTATTGCTCATTAGTGGTGTTACCAGTTGTCCAGAGATGATCATCAGGAAGTTGTTTATGGTATTGAGCTGAAGTTTTTTTGGAAGTTTAATCATCCAAAGAGAGTTGAGATGACTGGTTAGTGAAGCACAGTAAGTTACTACCTAATCAATCAACAGAGGTTCAAAAGCTACATGCCTGAACAAAATATTCAGATTGAGTTCTGTGCTAGGAACTATGCAAAGGAAATAGTCGAAGCTTAATGATTCTTGAAGAACCTGATACAATATTGCAAAGAAAGTAACGGGAAGTGCTAAAGACTTGGGAGCAGATGATGAGAGAAGGCAACAAATGTGCTTTCTTGCCACACAGGATCATGTCGATCTTTATCAATCTCTGAATAGAACAAGAACCATAATACAATCGCAAGAAATCATAAAAATAATCTATACTCCTAATAACAATAACAACAACAACAACATACCCAGTAATATCCCACAAGTGGGGTATGGGGAGGGAAGATTGTAGGCAGACCTTAGAGGCTGTTTCCTAAAACCCTTTAACTCAAAAATGACCTTAAATTTCAAGACTCAACAACTTTTACTACAATCATCATAAACTTCAGTTACATCAACTACTTCCAGCACACAGTTTCTATAATGTTGTCTTAATGGCAAAACTAAATCCTAAAGCAAAAAATGACCATGAGGCTGGCCAAAACTCAAAGCATTCTGAACTTGTGCTTTATCTTGCATTAGTTGCCAAATGTTCTTGGATTACAAATCTGGGCTACTGAGCTTCATTCATTTTCGCAAAGGTGGGACATGCATGCCTCATGAGGTCTATTTGATGCCTTACTAACATTTGCTCATAAAATATCTGGTTGGATCAATCCCTGAGGATGAGTTACTCCTGTTGAGAAAAAGCGAAAAATCAGTTCAAAAAGTAATGCTTAGAAACTTAAATAGGGAGCTACTATTAGATCAACCTTTTAAGAACAATCTCTCAAGTTTTTCCTTTTTATCCCTATTAAGTTCTGCACAGCACAAATGGGCTGAGAATACATTTATCCCAGAATTATTCTAGTTGATTTGGCATAGACTTGACAGTGTTAACTGCAACTTCAAGCAAGAACCTTGTATTCAAATTTATTCATGAATAGATGCCAGGAGATTAAGAGAGATGTTAACAAGAAAACATGAGAATGAGAAAAACACATCTCCTCCTAGTTCGGAAAGGATTTCAACTTCCAGATTACGAATAAAGTCATTTGTTCTATTTACTAAAAGGGCGAGGGAAAAAGGGAGAAGTAGAAGGAGGGACATGAATTGATGAAACTGGAAGAAACTCACCTCCATTACTTCATAACATAAACCAAGGGGCTCATTTGTTTTCAGACAGTGCACATGATAAATATTGAGCATTCAAATGAAAAAAGAGACTCTGAAGATTCTGCATTATATCAAGTCGAAATTACTGATGAAACATAGCAAAGTTATTCTGAGATATATTACAAATGGCTAACCTGATTAAATGCCTGACCATGAAAACGACCTGGCTTCACATTCAAGTCGATCATTTTGTCCATTTTGCCATGCCCATCTGCATTACCATCTGAGACCCTGTGATTTTGTTGATTGTCTTCAATCATTGGCTTTGGTAAGAGCCTATATTCTCTCTTGTTTTCAACTGGATCTAATGTCTTCCTGGCTAATTCTTCTGTAGGCCCAGACTTGTCTCCTGGAAACTAAAAGAGGAAAACGGAGAAAAAAATGACATTATGTAAAGCACATTTCACATATCAAGAGTAGCATGTAACTCATAAAACGGAATACCAACCTCAACCTTCTGCCTCAACAGGAGATATCGACTGTGTGTTCGTTTACCTCCAACATGTACCATCATGTCACATTGCAGACAGAGAGAACTTCCATCAACCTCACAGTAAAAGAATGCTTCATGTGTTATGCAAAGGAAATTATAAATTGTCAGTTCATTTTGCAGGCCCTCTTTGGTAGGACAAGATTACAAAATAACATGAAAAGAATCAGAAAAAGAAACTAATCAACTAAAGAACAAAAAAGATTTAAGCTCCACTAACCAGGTGAGTTTTCACATATGTCGCAACGAGGAACATCATTGGGCTTAGCAAGTCCAACCCTCACATGCCTACTAGCAAGCTTGTTACACATATGAACCTATGGACCAAATTTGAATACAATTAGAAGCGTCCACAAGAATGAAAACATCAAAAGTCTGTTAGTGGTATTGTCAATATTAGCCAGTTAAACCAATAAAAGAAGTCGATTCAGATGGCATTTCAACATATTTGGCCTCTCATAACTCCGGATCAGAAATGAGAGCGTTGAAGATATAATTTAAGAACATTTAAGTGTATCCTCTGTAACATCTTAATCTTATGGATGAGGAGGTTCAAGATAAACTTTTAAATAAGGTGCATCTCATAATTCAACTAGAAAGATCAGAATCATTTGACAACTTCCGACATATACAGATATACAAATAACCTTTCAAGGCTAAGGAAAAAATTACTATTCTCAACATAAAAGAAGATGAACTTATGACACTGAAATGGCAAGTCCGGTGCACTAAAGCTCCCGATATGCGCAGGATCCAGGGAAGGGCCTAACCACAAGGGTCTATTATATGCAGCCTTACCTTGCGTTCTGACAGAAGCTTATTCCAAAGCTTAAACCCGTGACCTCCTGGTCACATTGCAACAACTTTACTAGTAGCAAGCAATGATTCCCAGAATTTACACTTAGGAATGGTGAGCATGATTTTTCACCTTTAAAAGAAAAGATGCCTATGAGGGTAAGCCTTAATAAAGGCAACACGATCTCTCTATTCTAAATAGACTCAAAGGATGCACACGCCTGACTAAGCCTAGTGAAATCAATACTATCTGATGCTACTGAAGTGACCGCGCATACAAGCAAGTCCAAAAAACAGATTACTGTAAAGATACACATAATCTCGCTTATCAAAAGAAAACACACATAATTTCAGGCAATATTAGTCTTAATTATCACCATCCTATACTTGTAGCTTATATAGCTATATTCAACACATGCAATCTGCAACTCACTATACAAAAAAGATGGCCATTTCTCTGTTCTTCCTTTCCCTTTTCCAGATATAAGTTGACTTGAACAGTAAATTCTTAAAACTAATTACATTCTGGCAAGCTCAACAAACCAACCACTCAAAACACAAAAGCATATCATATAAATGGAAAAGTTTCATACAAGTAAAATATTAGATTGAGAGTAAAAATTATACCTTTTCGTCACAGGCACGGCAAAGAGCAGCTTCATCTGCAGCACAGAAAAGAATGGCTGCAGCACTTTCACAAACGTCACAAAGTGTCCGCATAATTCATTTCTACCACCACTCGCTCAATAATAACAGCTTATATTATTAGTTAGATTACTCTTTATCAAGAGAGCTTCAATATTTTTTAATAATCAAGTTCTAGATCTATTTTTAGATAAATAACTCTCAAAGACTAGAACTCTATTTAAGCCGAAGACTAGTAAAAGCTAGGAAAGTTGAAGAGTAGGGTAGTTTCAAACAATGCAGGACACAACTCACCAACCAACTCTTATATATTATTGACAAACAAACAATGTTTTGGCACCATTCCTTCGAGATTTGTGAATGGATAAAATTCTGCTAAACAGATTTTATTAAGTACAAATTTAGTTTAGTGGAGCATGGAATCCAGTGTATAAAATAAATAAAAATATTTTTCTTTCTTATGTTTCCATTAGTAAATACTCAGTTCACTTCTACTCGCCTATTATTCCAGAGGAAATAATTTTTTTATTTAGCCATGACATAAATTACTTATTTCTCAAGTCTTAAAGACAATACATGTATGGACGTTATAGTAATTATTTATACTCCCTTCGTATTTGATACTTTTTTCTTTTTGATTCATCCAAAAAAAAATATTATTTTACTTAAATGAAAAATATTTTTTTAAATTTCTTTTTTTTACTTTTAATAAAATAATACTAAACCACATAAATATCTAAAAANNNAAATAAAAAATATTTTTTAAATTTTTTTTTTACTTTTAATAAAATAAGACTAAATCACATAAATATCTAAAAATAATTTTAAATTATAAAATTTTAATTTTTTTTCTCTTAAACAACATGCTAAACGGCGAGAATATTAATTATTTGTGGGTAGTGGTGAAGGTTGAACTAATTGATGGTAAGTCAGGACTAGGATCATTTTTCTTATTGGCAGGTGTATTGAAAATGAGACCAGAAATAGCACCATGATCTAATAAAGGAAAAACATATATATTTACTTAATAAAATATATGGTGGCATCAACATTGAACAACACAAGGAATAGAGGAGAGCCACAAGATTATGAAAATTCCAATTGGAGAAATATGAACCACCAGTTACATATCTTAGACCTGGCCCATCAAATTTAATATTTTAGTGAGTACTATCTTGTCTTTTTTTCTTTTGTTAGTGTCTAATATTTATATTAAAATATAATTATATTTATATTTATATTATATAAAATTTTATTTATGAAAATACTTTTTATTAATTTTTTTTCATTCACAAAATTTGAATTAAAATCTTTAGAAGAGAAACAACTGCCGCATCCTTCGGTGGTCTGTCTTGTCTTTTTCAGTAATGGTTCTACATTTTCATTATTTTTGGATTGTTTAATGTACAAGCCACCTTGTGAGGTCTGTAATTACGCCATGTGCCCTTTCCGTCTTTTCACTTCAACTTTAATGTAGCTGAATTTTGTTTTTGCATACCAATGATTTGTCGATTGATCAAATTTGGTCCCCCTAATTCTGCAAGTTTTTTCATGTGGCTCCTAGGACGAATTCATTAGTTGTCCTGTCGGTCAAGGGTCCGTTTGGGTATGATTTTTTTAAAGAGAGAGTACATAAATATGATTAAATGTGAATAATTCAAAATTTGAATAATTAAGGCATTCGTCTTATATGATAATTTATTGTTTTTTGTGTATTGTTATTTGTTCAATATTATATAAATTTAAACATAAATTCAAGTATGAAAAAATGATTTTGATCAGATTCAAATAAAAAAACGAAAAGAATTTTGGCTCATAAATCTTGTACTTATTTTTTTCAAGGTAAATACTTATTCAAATCTTCTTTTTTTGGGGACAAAAAAAGTCATTTAATGATAAACTTACATCCTTCAATTTTAAAGTTTTGAGTTTTAGACACTAAGAGTAAAAAAATGAGAGCTCCCAAAAAAGTTTTCTTTTATGAGATTCTACCTTTTTTCAGATATTAAAAGTGATATATCCAAATACCTACTAAATTAGTTATATATTGCTTAGTGAAAGTGTAAGAAAATTATACTCAACTGAAGAAGTTTAGCCACCATCTTGAATCATATCTTAGTCAAGATATTGCAGCCACAAAACAAGTCACCACTCCACCGTCTAGCCACTATTTTTGAATATAGAGTTTTTGTTCACACATCTAAAATCTACTATAAATAGAGATGCAAATTCTCATTTGTAATACACCAAAAAACATCGAGACAAGAGTGCAATAAAGTGTGAGTTTGAGAGTTATTTTGTAATCTGTTCTTGTGAGTAATAAAAAAAAATTCTCTCAAATTCGTGTTTACCAATGTCTTATTGTTCACTTGACTTCAACAAGTGGTATCAGAGCCAAGTTGAAAGCATTGGTCGAGTTTTTTTTTGGTAACGGGGATACTGTTCACCAAAGTTCTATCGAAAATTGTTTACCGAGTTTTCTGAGCTTTGTTCGAAATTTAATTCTGACTACACCATAGGATTCGTCTCATCGAAAGGAGTCCAACGCATCAAACGACGACCTAATCGTAGTATAAACGAGCCTAGAAATCTCAGTCAAAACTCGATCAACTCTGCCAGAATTTTGTTAGTGACGGAGATACTGTTCACGGAGTTCTGCCGAAACGACGATACTGTTCACCGGAGAACAATGGAGAAGACGATCGAAAATACTGTTCATAGCCGAAATCTGCAATAGTTTCAAAAATTATACATTTACCCCTTAAGTTTTCTAAAATTTTAATTTGATCCCTCAACTTTCAGGAAATATTAAATTAGCCCCTAATCTTTTTGAAATTACAGTTTGACCTCTGATCTTTCTGAAATTTTAGTTTGGTCTCTAAAGTTTTGAAATTATTGTTCTACCCCAATAATGAAATTTTGGCATCGAAGTGTCAATTTCACATTTTTTGACTATTCCGAACGTAACGGTGAGCTCCATTTTTCAAGATCTAACCTCATTTTGGTGAATTAAGCTATTGCAAGGTGATAATGACCATAGAAGAGTCAGCATCATCTTCCGGAGCCATGATTATGCTCACTGCCACTAACTACACGTTGTGGAGACCTCAGATGGAAGATCTCCTAAGCTATAAAGATTTATTTGATCCTATCAAATTGAAAGGTGAAAATCTTGATCCTGTCAAAGAGTCCTAATGGAAGAAATCAAATTGAAAAGCTATAGGTCAAATCCGTCAATGGATTGATCATAGTGTCTTCCACCATGTTGTACAAGAGACAAACGCATATGCCCTCTAGAAGAAGTTGAAGGACATGTACCAGGACAAGACCACTCGAAATAAAGCCCTGTTGATGAGGCGTTTAGTCAACATGAAATTTAAAAATGGAACTTCAGTTGCCGAGCATACCAGTGAGTTCCAAAGCTTGGTCAACCAGTTGTCGTCTGTAGAGATGCTACTTGGCGATGAAGTTCAGGCGCTGCTACTACTCAGTTCTCTTCTCGATAGTTAGGAAACGCTGGTCATATCACTCAGCAACTCAGCCTCAAATGGCAAACTTATCATGTCAATGGTCAAGGATGCTCTATTTAATAAGAGGCAAGGAGAAAAGACATGGGCACAGATCAGACCCATGCCCTTATCATAGAGAACCGGTGGAGGTAACAAAAGATTAGCAAAGACAAATGGAGAGGCAAAAGCAAGAGTAGAGGCAGATCCACTGATGGTAGGAAACCAACATATAAGTGCCATTATTGTGGAATTGAAGGGCATATGAAGAAGAACTGCTACAAATGGATAGAGGAGCAAGCCTAGTTTTGTATATATTCGGACTTTGCATATTGTTGCTAAACCTTCAATTAGGCGTGAGACTAGCCTAATTTTAAGGAACTAAATTTAAATAAAATATCCACCTTTCAAATATACATTCCAAAAATATAAATAAAATATCTACCTTCTATATTATATAAACAAAATATCTACCTTCTATATTTAACAACTTGTAATTAGTTTCTCAAGTCATTTATAATATAAAATTTTCTTAGTTTGTTAATGTATTTAAGTTA
>JAOTQJ010000049.1:20931955-20946542 GCA_025642045.1 Solanum sejunctum | reverse complement strand
CTCAAGTATTTGGATAACAAACAAACTTTCTTACCTTGGAAAAGCAAAACCTGCCGGAAAACAACCAAATCAACACATTTACCGCAACACTGATCAGATTTCCCAGTAATAAGGGCAATTAGAATGGAGAAAAGAGGATGAGAGCCTGCTCAGGAAATTTTGCTTTCAACGATTGAATATTATCCCAAGTATTTCTATTGGAAAAAATATCCCTCATTAATCTTGTTGGCTCACAAGACGATACCAGCTCCTTATAGTGGGTGGGAAGTATCTGAATTAAGCTACGCAATTTACGGTGTGAAAGGCAACTAGACTCTTGTTCTTCCTCTTCCGCGGCCAAAGGAGCGAATTGGATGATCATGATTGCTTTCCTACCCAGAATTCCTAGCAAGGACTACAGTTTGAACAACAAAGGGCGATTAATCAAGTCCGACAACGAATTTTCCAACAAGCCTGACGAGGAGCTCTAGGAACTATTCATAGTTGTTTGAACAACGAGTTAGATTTACGTACCATTAGTGTCTGAGATATTAGGTATTTTTTTAAATAAAAGTAATTAGACTATGAAACTTTTGAATGAAACTATTAAAGCTTTGAATCATTGCTTGAAACAAAGAAAATCGAGATTTTAATATTCTTGAAACTAACAACACTCGCCCCCTCTGTTTTTTTCTTTTTAAAAATATTTATTATATTTTTTTTTTCTTACGAAATAAAGCAAACGAGAGAGTTGTTAGTTTCACTAGTATAAGTGAATCAAAAGGTGAATGAAAGGTATTTTTGAATTCAAAGGTGGATGACAAGGACATTTTAGGCTCAATAGATGAACGGAGAATATTTTGTACCATTTTCAGTAATTCGAAAGCATTTTAAACTCTTTTCCGTTTATTATATGTATATATGCAATGTGATTTTCCGGTAAAGGACCTAGCTCGATCTACCGTTCGAGAGAATAATTACAACCAATTTCTACTTAGCTCGTTTAACTTGTCTCTAGGACAAAGTTAGTAGGTAAATGTTCCTTTCCTCTCCCAACCCCCAACCCCACGCCCACCCCCACCACAAGACTATGCTATAGGTGGACATAAAATAATAATAATAAAGTAGCATGCACGAGGTTGAGATCTGTGTTAATCATATTGTTATCAGTAATCAGCTGCAGTGACCGTTAAGTCATCATTTATTTGTTTTTATTTTTGTATTATATTTCTTATAAAGCAGAGAGCTTATCTTTTTCAATGCTGGGAGTGCTACACATTGCAATAATGTTGTAGCCTGTTTATAATTATATGTTTTGGCTGATAGGTCGACAAATCTGAAAATTTTACATGAGGTTAAAAACTCAACACAGACAAAAAATGATCATATGTGTTAAAAAAATGCTTAAGCTTTGATAAACGGAGTTAGTCCCACTTGTTAATTTACTTTCTAAGATTCTCAAGTATATAATTATACAGTGTGTTGGCATATGGCAGGCAAATGTTTAGTGCAAACAGATAATAAAAAGAAATGGTTATGGAAGAGCACGTAAACAGAGCACAGATAGATAAGAATCTTCTCTCCCGAGTCCTGAGGTTTCAAACTATTAACACATACCTTTATTTACATGAATAGCACTTCTTATGTTTTGATTCTTAACTTCAGTTTAAGTCCTAATTAATCCTTTGACGCTCGGTTTACAAACTCCCCCAGTTGAGTTCCATGAAAGCAGCTATATGCAAAATTAACAAAATGAATATGCCTATAGTGCAATCATGTCAATGTTGTGTCTCCATTGCAGTTGTGCATCCTCACAGTGAGCACCATCAGTGATCCAAAACATAACTAATGTAATGCAGCAAATTTCAGTTTTCATTAAAAAAAATATTGTTAACGCTGGCTAGGTAAGAGAAAACATGAAAAGAAAAAGATGTTTTCTAAAGAAACAAAATATAACACAAGCAACCCCAACTCGGGTTGTAAAACATCTATTCCATTACCCTTCCAGTCTTCCATCACAGACCCACTTCACTACATCAAAACTCTTTACGTAATAGTTAAAGTTAACTTTCACAGCTTATTCTGCCACTTTTATTAGATAAAGGTCAAAGTCATAAACAAGAAAAGCAAAAATCAACTATACTAAAAACCCCGAGTCTGGAGTTTGGAGTTATAGCAATGACCAAGGTGGATTTCATATAGTCAGGTGTATCAATACATTCCAACAATAATAATACAATTGTATCAGCATTCAAGCAACAAAATGCTCCTCATTATTGCAAAATACAGTGACAGAAAAAATGAGAGAACATTCTCTTCGTCACATACAAGGAAAAGACAACTTCAAACAATCACCACTGGAACAGACAACGCGTGATGGAAATGGAAAAGGAAGCAGAGAAGATGTACCTAACAATTAGCATTGGCTATCAAATGTCAGTATAGTGATGCAAAAAGATTCTATCGTAAACCTGAAAATACAGTATTTTCTATTCTGCTCTAGATTGGCCAGCACGGGAAGAAAGGATGATGCCCACAATCAGTCCATACAAAGCCAATGCCTCGGCAAAAATAAGAATCAGGATCATACCAACAAAGAGTTTTGGTTGTTGTGCATTTGCTCTGTGGGAAATTAAAATAATGTTAGCATATAGGACTAGGAGGCACTAAATATTGCATATGAGAGAACTCGAGAATAAACTGCTACTTTATATCATCACTTTAGATCAAGAAGATAGGTACTAGATCTAGCAGTCAAATAAAAGGTCCTCCCCTGCTAAGAAAAAGAACATTAATATAGCAGCAACAAGGGGAAGTACAAACAAAGAAGCTTTTTATCTCACAATGATACTAAACTGTTTAGAAATCAACATTTTCACCTTCATGAATATTTCTGAATAGCAATAATAATTTGCTATGCCAAAACGGCTTTCATGATCACAATCATATTTATACCTTGATTTCACAACAGCATACCAAGTGTAATACCACAAATGGAATCTGGAAGGGTAGAATATACATAGACCTTATCCCTACCTTCATAAAGATAGAAAGATTGTTTTCGATAGACCCTTGGCTCAAAATAAAACATTTCCAAGCTGTTCGAAAAATATCTTGCAGCAGTAAATGACTGCACCTTTTATTTCCTTACTAAAATAACAGTAACTATTTGTTCTAGAAAAAGTGGAAACAAAATTGGAGATCGGCATATGTGGAAAAAACAGAGTGATATCTTCCTAAAGAAAGGGCCACTGGCAACAGAAAACTAGATGTTGTTATTTGCTAATTTTTTATACAAGCAATTAAACGGTCCTCCACTTCATATCAGTTAACGGCCTGCTCTTTTGGCGTGCTACAACATGATCTTATGGTTGCTTTCATCTCAAATAGTTGGTTAATTCCATGATAGTTATAGGATTGAGAAGAGACATAAAAGCCCCTCCAAACAGTGCGAATCTAGAATTCTAATTCAGGGGGTTCGAAATATAATAAAAGTAGAAATGTGCGAATAAATCAAAAAAATACAATTTCCAAAGGAATAATTAAGAAAAGCTTAAAAATAAT
Source organism: Solanum sejunctum (assembly GCA_025642045.1). NCBI lineage: Eukaryota > Viridiplantae > Streptophyta > Magnoliopsida > Solanales > Solanaceae > Solanum > Solanum sejunctum. The sequence continues at coordinate 20,942,999 of JAOTQJ010000049.1, read as the reverse complement.
GCTTTAAGTGGGATTCGAACCCTGAGCATAAGGGTTCATTTAAAATGAGACCTACCATTATGCTAGACTTTGCTTATTGTTTAGGGGGGTCAAGTTTAATACATATACGAAAATATAGAAAATCACTTTATATATACAGTGTAATTTTTCGTCGAGGGGAACCCCCTCGCCCCTCCCTAGGTCCGCCCCTGCCTCCAAACTTGTCCACATTACTTAGTTTACCAATATAACTTTAAGGGTGTTTCTTTAAACACACACACACACACCCAACCCCCAACCCCCCGCAATGTAATTGAGTTGAATTTTGTATTATCAACTTTCTACAAGCACGAAGGAAAAAACATAAAAACCTGTTTCAAACTATGCCTCATGTCATCTTCTTACTGAATGACAAAATATATTATTTACTATTTACTCCCATATTTACTAATTTTTAAAATTTTAAATATTTTTTCAATTCAAAAGTTCTCTTTCTTTATCCATTTCTTTCTTATTTTTCTTCCTTTTCTTTCTTTTCTCTTTGTTCTTCTTTCAACTCATCACTCCCAGTTCCATCAGAGCATCTCCTCCCAAATGTCAATATTCTTTTGCATCATTTTCTTCTTCTTTACTTTTCTCTTTTTAACCGTTTCTTTGTTGTTGTTGTTTTTTCATTTTTCGTTGAGAAGAAACTTGCCCCACTTGTGGGATTCCAGTGGGTATATTGTTGTTGTTGTTGTTGTTGTTGTTGTTGTTGTTGTTGTTTTTTGTTGACAAGAAACTTGATGTCTCATTTGCCAAAATCATTTCCAGCGACTCATCTTTGACATTAAGAAAAATGTCAAATCATTACTTCAAGAGTACACCAGAGAAGGTCGACTTCGACTAAGAAATTAAAGGTGTTGCTGGCAAAAGAAGATCATGGAGTTATCAAACAAGAATATATTTTTATGAAAAAAAATCGATCTTCAAAAGAGGTGGTGACATGTGGCCAAAATTGAAATTTGAAGCAGGGTTTTTAGATTGAGGGCTAAATTCATCAAGGAGTTTAGATTTCGGCTCAATTGTTAGAGAAAATGATGGTAGGTGTAGAACTTGTTGGTTTAATTTGAAATAAAAGGTCTTCAAATGAGATAACGAAACCCATTTTCATTACAAAAACAAGAAAAATGAAAAGCCTTTTTTTACAAACTACATTAGCTCATGTATGAAGAAAAGCTGAAAAAAAAATCACTATGCCTTATTGTTGCTCAGGTTGTTCAGATTAAATCATGAAATGAAAAAGGGGACAGTGATGTTGTTTAGGACGCGGTGAACTTCGGGACGACAATTATTTAGGGGATTTTAGTAATTAATTAGGGATTTATTAATGTGAAACTGTGATCAATAAAAAAATAAATTGAATAGCTAAGAAGGAAAAAACAAGAGAAAATCAAAATTAGTAGAATTCTGACGTGGCAGGGTGTGTACAACACCTACAATGATGAGATTGGTTCTTTGTTTTCAAGGGGATATTAAATTCAACTCAAATTACATTAAAGGAGGTAAAGAAACGGCCGTAAAGTTACATTATCAAACTAAGTTATGTGGACAAGCTTGGGGGGATTTTATGTCTTTTCTCTTTTAGGATTTCACACTACAAACTTGAAACATCCAAGTTACAGGGATAATCCTTCTAATCTCACTACTGCAGAAATTAGTATTAGGTTGCAATTTGATAGATCCAGTTTATTCAGTGAAGTCAAAACCATTTAGCAAGAAAATAAAAAATTCAGATAACACAAAATTCTTTGCTTGAAATGGCAGTTCCAACTAAATTCTTTGGTGTTATAATGTCTAAAGTGTAACGATTACAATTGACTGCATTCAGTATTTTTTCAAAAAAATGACAAGTCTTCAGAGGATTTGAGCAAGACACGATTTGAGAGAAGGAGAAGGAAAGAAAGAAGTAAAACACAAAAATTACCTACATCTGTTCTGCTGGCACCTTACATGAACCTATAATAATTAGAGTCAACCTTGACTGATGGTCTGCTAGTCGTAACACTTGGTACCGATGAGGTCCTTACTTGAGAGATAATATTAGAGTATGCATTTTCCATATAGATATTGAGTAAGAAAAGAATTTGATGTTTTCCGGCTGCACTATCTTGAAGTCGAAAATTGATTCATATTTACTTAGTTCTTTGAATGATAAAGCTTTTAAACAATCTTTATAATAAACAGAAACAGCTCTTGCACGACAAAGTCATTCTCTTTTAAATGTTAAAAAAAAATTGTCTTTGTTCTAACAACAAAGGCATTCCTTCACCATATACGGAGGAAGTATCACATAACATTCAAAGTTCAGACCATTCTAAGAATCCAATCATTTTAAGAAGCAATAGTAACAAAGAAAATCTAATGTAAATGGTAGAGTGCCTCAATATACAACCCCCAAACAAAGTCCATTTACTAGACAGTCAAATAAGATGGCATTCATGTATGTTTTAAAATTCTTACATGACATAGGAGGTGAAAATTCCATTTAACCAAAGATCCAAGTCGATTTACTTCAGTTAGGATGAATTTACCATGAAAAAGTTGTGTAGCAGTAGTATAATTTTGCACCAAATTGATTCACTTCAGTAAGGATGAATTTACCATGAAAAAGTTGTATAGTAGTAGTATAATTTTGCACAAAATACAATACAAAAGCCAATCAATTCCCAAGCCAATTAGGTGCAAATGAAGGAAATTTTTCTAATAAGTTATCGCTATGAAAGAAGCAGAGGATTGAAAATTTACCTAACACCAGCATCACCAACAATTCCAATAGCCATTCCAGCGGAAAGGCCAGCGACACCACAAGCCAGACCAGAAGAAAGGTGTGCATATCCATCAAAAAGGTAATACGATTTGGTCTTAGGGTTAATCCCGGTACTGATAATGACTGCAATAATCAATCCATAAATACCTAACACACCAGCCATAACAACGGGCACAATTGACTTCATCACAAGCTCTGGCCTCATTACTCCCATGGACGCCACTCCCACACCGCTCTTCGCCGTTCCATAAGCAGCTCCCATACCTAGAACGAATCAATAATTATCTATAAGTTCCTAATCATTGAATCGGAATAGTATATTACTTTTTTATGGAACTTACATGAGAAAACGAGCGCTGCAGCTGCCCCGAGAAAACCGAAGAAGGGCGCAGTTTCATCGCCGCTGAAAGTTGACATTGTTTCCTCCGACAAAAATTACCGGTGACCGATCGGAATTTGGAAGACCAACTTTCTGATGGGCGAGAGAGAATTTTTGTCTGTGGCTCGGGTTTCGTTTATTGTCTTGTCTGGATCTTAATCACACGTTCTAATTTCTCAATTCACTGGACACGTCGTGCACGCAACTTCTTCGCAGCTGCCGAATTATGGGCTCTATGTTCATGGGCCAGATCCATGGCTAGTTGGGTACTACTTACAAAAATGGGAAATTTACGTAGATAGTGAAAGTGTGGGTAAAAGGATAACTAGATTGGATTGGGTTTATTTTGATAAAATAATTTTATAATTAGGTTCATTTGTGTAGTTTTTTATAAAATTATTATTAATTTATATCAAACATAGTCATGTTTATTTACATAAAAAATAATCAAAGGTCATATGAAGTATGCATCGACTACAATATAGCTTGGCCAAAGAAATAAAAAGTATACAATTATTATACAATATGACTTAACTAACATAAGTTATGCACTGACTATATATTATGATACACTCAAAAAGTTGAATATATCTTAACTACCGATGAAGTATACACTAATTATACATAGTATACACTTGCTATTCAAATCTCGATCAATTCATAATCACCTCTAAACAAGCCCAAAGTTTTAACATGAAATCCTCTCAATATTTTAAGTATTTTGATATATAATACGCTCAAATGATTTGTTTTTTTTTTATGCGTCAATTTCTTTTTACAAGAGCATTTAAATGTGTTTACAAGTTTAATGCGAGTAGAAAGAACAAGTGTGTCAGGGATCGGGTTATGTTCTAAAATACCTCGCATAAGAGGTGATCTTGATATTTTGCAACTCATAAGAAATGTTTTATAAAAATACACTTTACAAGGATGTACTTTGATTCAACTTAGAATGAAAAGAAGGTATTTTCATAAGACTTTTATTATGAAGGGAAAGAAATCAAGAACACTGCATTTAATGGGCATTTTATGTAATTTTCTACGTTTGGATTAGCCTAGGTGAGTTAGTAACAAAATGGCATCCCCTTTCCCTTGGGCCGTTTCTCTTCCCTTTTTTGAGCAACCTTGATTGGGCCGTCCGCTGGAAGCTGTTATCTGAATGGGCTAAAACTTCTTGTTCATAGCGACCTTGGACTGCTAAGGGAATAAGCTTCTCTATAGTTTATATAGGAAAAAAACACTTTCAACCTTCCCCACTCCTCCCCATAAAAAAATTATTTACAAGCGAATATCTCTTTACTTTCATATCCCATATTTTTAACTCTTTTCACTCTTTGATGTCATGAGAGTGTATATATACTCTAATGGTATCAACGAAGAAGAAACTATTTGATACCATCAGATTACATAGAGACCACCAGAGTTTAGAGTTTAATAAATAAGATTGTAACTATGTTTTTTATTTATTTCTTAAAAAAGAGAGCCTAATTTTGTATGATACCGATAAAATATTAATATACTAATAGAGTATCATAGAGAATTATGCTCAGGTTTATATGATACTGCTACAGTATCATATATTATAGCAGTATCATAAAGTAATAATGTTGATGTCATCTACTACAAGAGAAAGGAGTAAATGGGTAAACACATAAATAGATTGGACTAGATTCAATTTTGAAAAATAATTTCATAATTATGTTGATTTTGTATAATTTTCCCTATTTAATTTTTGTACAAAACAATGATTGAAACGTTTAAATAAGAAAGAACTAATCATTGGTAATGGGTGGAGAGAAAAAAGTGAACGGAAAGAAACACTTAATTCCATAAAAGAATATGAAATTAAACTAACATAATATGAAGAAAGTTGTGAGGAAGACAAATAAATCTTAATCTCTTCCCTAAAATTGATGATTTACTTATTTCTATACAATGTGATCGGTATAAGGACCTATTTATACGATCAAGCCATTCAAAAAATATTTACAAATAAAAATTTTGTTATATTGATTCATTAAAAATAAAACAGATTATTTACTGTTATAGTCTATAGATAAAGATAACCTAAGAGACTTACAAGTGTACATGATTAGTATTCAATTGTGGTAAAATAATTAGTATCAAGGAATGCATGGTTGAAAAAGCAATTGGAAATTCATCATATATCATCAACACAAATTAATACTACGTGAAAACTACAATCGAGTAACAAACACCACTTAGTATATTTTATTTTATCCTTTTTACAAATTACTGTATACGTACATATAGCATACTATATAGTTGATTAAAAAAATATTTACAAGGTTGTTTTTTTGTTAGTGAATTAGACACTCGAGAGAATTGAAACCTTTGCTTGACATGCAAAACACTGCAGTAATAAATAAGTAGTGGATAAAAAAGGGATGCATTTAATTATTTTATCACTTTTCATCATTAATGTATTTATTACAAAAGCTCCACCCGCACGGCCAGTATGAAAAGCTTCTATATTACTCACATTTTCCCCATTAACACAAAGATTAATTGTAACTACCAGCACTTGGGAGGTAATTGATGAATATTCTCATGCAACTTATATAAGACAACACACAAAAAGTGAAGAACAGGAATTACATACTCCATTCATCCCAATTTTCATCATAATAGTTTGACTTGACACAAAATTTAAGTGAAAAAAACTTTATATTTATGATTTAAAATAAATTATAAATGTCTATATGACTGTAAATCCTTACATTAAGGATACAAAGAACATTTGAAAGTTTAATTGTTATTCTTATTTCAATTTATATGACTCACTTTCCTTTTTAATTAGTCTATGAAAAATGACAGATTTCTATATTTAGTAGTTCCTCCATGCTATATTAACTTAATTTGTGAGGCAATGTATATATATTAAGAAAAATATTCAAAGACAAAATTTAAACTATACTTTTCACAATTCCCCTTTGTGAAATCATAAATATATGTGTAGTGTAATTTATCTCCTAGAAAATTTGAAACTTCAAATAATGAAAACAAAAATATGGAAAAAGTTTCAAACACTCATCTTAAACTTTGAACAACTCAACTATTTTGAACATTGAAAAAAGCCTAACAAATTAAGTTAATTTGCGATGGAGGGAATACTAATTTAACTTCAAAATATCAAATTTATCCTCAATGAAATGATTTATAACCATACAGATATCTATAAATTATTTTAGATCACAAACTTAAATTCAAACTTTTTTTTTAAACTCTTTATCGAGTCTAAGTATATCACATAATTGAGACAGAAGGAACACTAAAAATGATCGTTCTTGTTTAAACTGACAAAATAATATATGTCACATAAATTGAAAAGAATAAAAGCATCACACGCCACGTTGTAGTGAGACTATGAAGTGCTTCTCAAGCCATTTTTGCGGGGGGCGGGCCTAACAAAATTAGAATCTCTCAACAACGCTAAATTCAACATCAATAACAAATAATTTAATCACAAATTGCACGATGACGCACACATAATTTTATCACCACTATAGTATACACACTAGTTAGCAATATTTCTCGAGCTAATATCTCAGATGCTTACTCAGTTGTGCATTTTTTTTTTAGGAAATCACTCAATTTTATTTTTAAATAATAAATCATTCAACTATGAACTCATTTTAAGTAAGTCATTCAATTTTAATTTTTAACTTAAAAGTCACTCAATTGTGAGTATTTTACTTATAAGATCACTCAATCTATTTAAATAATTTTTCATTAAAATTTACTAATATAAAATTTTTATTTATAATAAAAAAATTCAAAAATTTAAAAAAATCTATCAAAACTATTTAATGACCCCCTCACTTGGCCCAACTCACTAAAAATATCACGTTAACCTTCATGTCACGTTACATATTTCACTTGAAGATAGATAATATGAATTATCTGTTACCTCAGATTAATTTATTGTTCCCATTTTACCCACATATAATATAATTCATTATTTTGGTTTAAATTGTGCAGGTCAGGTCAGGTAGTGTGGGTCAATAAATGGTTTATTGAGATTTTTCTTATTTCTCAAAATTTTGTTTAGAAGTAAAAGTTCCACATTAACAAATTTTAATTAAAAAAATTAACTACATAATTTAAATAATTTCATAAGTAAAACATTTATACTTGAATGATCTTTGAGTTGAAAATTAAAACTGAGTGACTTTAGTGAGGTAACTTTTGAGGTAAAAATTAAAATTAAAAGATGTTTTTTGTGAAAAAACTCATAATTAAATGCTTTTAAATTAGAAAAAAATTAAAACTAGATGACTTTTAGTAAAAAGAACTCATGTGTCAAAATTTATCTCAAAATTTATCGATGGACAAACAACAAATGTGTCTTTGCCCAAATTTTTTTACAAAATATGTATTGTAATTAGAAAAGAGAAATTGAACACAATAATATCCAAGCTAGGACTTTAAATTTATGGATTTTAAATCACAATTATTTTTATTTTTTGGTTCTGAATAAATTTTATCCATATATACTCGATTACCTTATTTCTACCTAAAGAATAAAGATAGCTGCTATTTCAACCTTCTTCCTTTTTTAAATTTTTTTATTTTATTTTCAACTTTTTGTACTCCTCGAATTACTCCAACTAGAATTTCAATTATATCTCCTACTAAACGTATGATTTTTTTGGGTATTAATTGAAGTTTAGTTTTCAAAAATGGTCCATGAAAATGCCAGCGAATGGTTCATAAAAATCATGGGTAGTTATACTTGTGGATGAGCCTATATAAACTTGGCAAGTGTAAGTAAGGATTAAGATAGAAAGCTCAGTAACCAAAAACTTTTGACAAAAAACACGCAGAGAATAAAACATAGGCAAAAGAGAAACGTATCTAGAAACCGAAAAACAAAATAAAGAAAAAGAGAAACACATTTCTGTCTGATCAGTGCAAGCAAAAGAAGAAAATAGATGTAATTTGTCAATTGGGAAGTGCTATCATTGAGGAACAATCATTCTTTTGGTTTTCTGGACCCCCCACTTATAAACTTGAAAGAAACACGGGGCAGTGTCGGAGCCATAGCCGTACTCTAATCAACAACGTCATTCATCTTCTTTTATTAGAGAATGTTAGAATGTATGCGTTTACTGTGCTTAGGGATCAGGTCTCTCCTAATAGAACAGAATAGTAGTAAGTAAAATATAGGAATAATCTATGTAAAAAAACGATCACGACCTGCTCTACAGAAAGAGAATAGACAAACGTATAAATTTAAATTTATATATAATTTTTTGAATTCTAGAATGCAATTTAGTATATTCAATATAAATTATTTATAAGTATTTAAATTAAAATATTAGGACGATATAAGCAAGACAATAACTCTACTCTTATTTCACCCTAATAAACACAATGAAAAGAAGAAAAATAAAGCAGCTCTGCTGTGACCATCAATGTTTCTTTCAATTCTTTGTCGTTCAGAATTTGGCCCAATTCCCCATTTCCCAACACTTTGTGTGAGGACACTTCCTCTCGAAAGGATGTGTAGTTCACATACCTATCAATTTAGAGGCAAATTATGAATGTAGTTTTGTTACTATATGCTTACATTTAATTGTTCCCACTCAGAAATAGAATTGAAAAAAAAAAAATACTCCCTTTATTTCATATTAAATAAATTTTTGAGATTTTTTTATTATTTTAAATAATTGAATTATCAAAGTTTAAAATGAATATTTGAATTTTTTTAATCTTTGTCCTTTGATTTAGTGAAATTTTATATTTTTTAGGAGATAAACTACACTATTTGTAAAGTAATATTTATAATTTCACAAAAAAATTATGATTCAAAGTATGTCCTCTAAATATTTTTCTTAGCATACATGTATTATATCACAAATTCAATTAATATAAAATAAAAGAAGTATATATTATAGAACCCCACCTCCAACTTTTTTTTGCTTACTATACGTGTATATATAATCTAAGGAAAAATAATATGTTCAATAAGATTATTTTTCAATTATGTGTATCATTAGTTCTTGCATTGGAACTATGTTAATCTTCTCTGTATGATTGTATCGTATCAATTTTATCGAATATTGAATTGAATTGAATCGGGAGAAAAAAGTACTAGATTCGCTCCTATTGTCATGTTTGTTCTTTGAATCTTTCTTTTATTTATTTATTTATTATTTATAATATAATTAAATACTCACTCCCACGGATTTTCAAATTGACATTATGTTCCCATCAAATTAGGTATAGGAACATTCCTTCTTGAAAGTGACAAGTGACAACAATATATGTTTGGTTTTCTCAATGTTTCCCTTACTCCCCCACATTCTGCTACTGCCTACTAGGTTGTACCTATGTATATAATCTCATTAATTAGTTCCCAACTAGAATTAAAATATTAAAGATAAAAAAAAGAAAATTTGGATGTTACGTTTGAAGTTTCTATAATTATATTTTCAAGTCAATTATTCTAAAACAAAGAAAATAGAAAGAACATTTTTTGTGGATTTTAAAAGTGTCGAACATCGGTTAGGAAGCTAATATATTCGTGATAGGAAACGTTTTCTCTGGATGAACTTTATGCGGCACAAATATAAATTAGTTGAGCTTTAATATATGTACCGAATAGCAAACGGTAAAAAAAGGTAATAGTAAACAAATTAACAATTTCCCTTTGAATTTCTTGCAACTTTGGCCAAGTTTAATGTGAAGATCTTTCATTTCTTTTCTCAGAGGTCTACTAAAAATAAAAAAAAATTACTTCCATCGTGTGGCATAGGAATTACATTTCGTATGAAAATTAACAAAATATATCACTTTGACGAATAGCGTATTTGAGGTAAAATAACTAAATGTTTTGTGTTCACTAATTAGCTTTTTACCAAATGCATGCTCACTAATCACTTGTAATTAAGAGTATTGCCTAAACTCCTCCCTAAGTTAGATGGGAATTTATTTTTTATTTTTTTTAAAAAAAGAAAACTGCTCACTTGTCAAGGACTTTTCTATTTATTTTTTGGTAATAAAAAGGGAATGAAAATGTAATACATATAAAAAGACTTTCAAGTTCCAAGCAAGTTTTGCTTGTGCTCCTATAGTGATATACACATGACAACATCTATATGGTTATCAATAAATCAGTCACTAAACAGTAACTTGGTAACTTTTAAATAATATTATGGTCCATTAATTAGGCACAGGATTTGTCCACTTTAATTTTTGACATGATGGTCAATCATCAACATCTCATTTCTAGAGGAGGCAAATAACTCCAATATAAATTCAATGTATTTTATATCAAAATTAATTTTAGTGATGCTAAAAAGAGTACTCCCTAACAATTACTACTAATTATAAGGTGGTAAAAAGTGCTTAAAATTTTAATCATGATTTTTATGGTAAGATGTTATAATCGTGAAAAGTGATATGTTACAGTGGTTTTGTAAAATGACATATGTAGTATTTTGGTACCTAGAAGAGTTGTGTAATCATAATGCATATGCTCCCCCACCCCCTAACCCACTCCACCCCCAACAATGAAAAGAATCTTGTTTTTCACACATCTAAATATATAATAATTTTTTACAAGTATTATTGAAATAATGGTGAAGTTTGTTAGGACCATTGATTTAGAGACAAATATTGTTTTTAGGAGAGTGATTTTTGTTCTTCACCAACCACCATGTAACCATAAGTCAATAATTTCACTAAACTAAAGGGTAAGCTGTTATGTTCTTAATTAGTACTACTTCATTAATTAATTAAATAATAATAACAATATTATCTCAGTGCCTCAAAAACTTTCATCCATTGCGGGGTAAGAGAAAATCGAATGTATGCAGCTTGTTTTCTATGTTTAAAAGCATAGCGTGACT
>JAOTQJ010000049.1:20902850-20921665 GCA_025642045.1 Solanum sejunctum | reverse complement strand
GAAATTTTTTTTTCTTATAATTTATTGATAAAATATATTATAAATTATAATTAAAAAAATATTTTTAAATAAATAATATTTAATATATAATATATTATTTATGTAAATATTCTTTAGCATAAAAGTGGTAATAACAAAAATTTCCCACTTCAACTTTCGGTTGACCCTCATTTGAGACATTCTCATTGGCCTGTTTTTCTTTTGCTGAGTTTCACTTTTGACAAACCACAAAGAGACATGCATGTAGCGTGTCTATCACACCTTTTTAGTTTTATAACTCAAGTTAGCTATTGTGGATCCATCGAGTTGGTTACATCTACACAGGAGTAGAGCTAAAAGCTTGAATACTGGTTTGATAAAATGTAATAATTTTTACTCAAATAATACTTTTATATGAAGAAATTTTGTAAATATGTAGAAATACTAAACATAGAATTTAATTATTAATACTTGAAGTCATCATTGTAAAATTCAGAACGCTTAAAATTAAAATCATAGCTCAATGTTTGATCTATATATCGTATAAATTTAGAATCCATCCAAATACTCTATAAAATTACTTAAACCATAGCTCCGCGTCTGATCTATATATAGTATAAATTTTGAATACATCCAAATACTTTGTAAAATTAAATCTGGGAGAAGGATTGCCCAAGAGGAGTCCACTTATCTCATTAATGACTAATATTAGACTTTATGTCATTCTATTTGATGTGCGGGCAATATTTATTTTGGAGCCCAACAGTGGGTGAGATGAGTCCGGCTCTAATACCATGTAAAATTAGATTTTGAACAGAACTCACACTTCAAAAGTTAGTTCAAAGGAAGAGGATTGATCAAGTTTTATAAAGAGTCTACCCATCTCATTAACCACTGATGTGAAATTTTTGTCATGAATCTATCTTTAAAAAAAAGAATTAGGGCACATAAAGTACTGTCCTTGTTCTTTTTTCTTGTTATTTGAGGAAACTATTTCTTGCAAAGGAATAAAAGAGAAATAAAGAATTTTATTTAACCAGTGTGTGACAATGGTAGGACTATTGAAAATTGACCAATAGGGAAATGGTTTAAAGGGGGATATTAGATTGATGATGAGAAAGAGAAAGCATAATAAACATGGCATGAAGTAGAAAATATTGGCAAGAAGAAATATGGTATAGTGGGCCAGTGTGTTGGCCAGCATGCGCTGTGTGCACCATCGCAATGGCTTCTATTTTGGCATGCTTTGTCTCTTCTAAAAAGTAGCCATTTGGACAATAGTTGATGGAAATAAAATTAGTATAAAAATGTAACCTAGTTGAAAGTAAAAGAAAAAGTACTTTTCAATTTCAATTTATGTGATAGTGTTTAAAAGGCAAGTTGGTGGTTCATTCAGGGGAAGGATTCTACTGTCAGAGTTTATTGTATGCAGTTTTATCTTGCATTTTTATCAGAAATTGTTTTCAATGCTTAAACTCTTGACCTCTTAGTCATACGACAGTAACTTTACCAGTTATTAGTTTTGACTGTATGATTACATATCAACTTATTAAAAATTAAAATAATCTATTATTACATACTTTTTTAAAACTGATCTAGAAAAAATTATCACATGAATTGATATCGGAATCTGGTTGTCCTGCTAGTGCCGTACATATGCCAAGTCCAAACTTAAAATTTTGGCATTTACTAGTTTGATACCAATCAGTCTTCTTATCATGGAAATGGGTGTCCGACAATAAAGTCTAGAACAGATTTTTTGTATTTGTAGAAATCGAACCAATTAGTTCATGCCTTCAATTTCTTTCTATTTTGGAGGTGGAAAGTTCAAACTCTAAGGGGAAAAAAAAGATGTTTTTTTTTATCATTGGGTGTGATGGTAGGAAAAGTTTCGAAATATTTTCTTTCTTCAAGTTTCTCTAATTCTTAATTTGAAAATCCCAAAAAAGGGAAATATGTTGAATTACTGCTCAAGAAAACATTTGATAATTAGTTAATTATCGTAGAAAATGCTTTATCCCAAACAAATTGAATTCTTATCGAGTCGCAACTAGCTTATTGATCTGCAAGTTAGCTTCCTCTAAATATTAAGTACTCTCTCTATTTTTAAAAAAAAAATTAACTAGTTTGACTTGGCACAAAGTTTAAAAAAATTTAAAAAAATTCAAAATTATAATCCTAAATTAAAGTTATGTCAAGTATACCGAATGACTTTTAATATTATGGTCTTAAACTTGCTACGTGGATAACTGAAATTAAAATGTTACCAAAAAATAAATCACTCTATTTTAAACAGACTAAAAAAACATAGATTATTCTTTTTGAAATGGAGAGAGTACTAAATTATGCTATCGCAAATAGTAGAGTAACTATTAGTATCAATCCAAACAAATTAGATACCTATACAGGGGAACTTTAAAAATAACAAAAACTTGAAATATAATGAGGTAAAATAACTATATTTTGCTTAATTATAATTTGTAACCACATGTTAGAGTGAGGAGATGGAGAGAGTACTAGATTATACTATCGCAAGTAGTATTGTAACTATTAGAATCAATCCAAACAAATTGGATGAACTATGTCGAGGAACTTTAAAAATAACAAAAACTTGAAATATAATGAGATAAAATAATTATATTTCGCTTAATTATAATTCGTAATCACATATTAGAGTGATAAGATGGAGAGAGTACTAGATTATACTATCGTAAATAGCAGAGTAACTATTAGTATCAATCCAAACAAATTAGATGAACTATGCCGAGGAACTTTAAAAATAACATAAACTTAAAATATAATGAGGTAAAATAACTATATTTCGCTTAATTATAATTCGTAACCACATGTTAGAGTGAGGAGATAGGCGACCTGACCCATCACTGTTAAGTATTGTTCGCTCTTGGGACTAGCCTATCACGGATTTGTCCATTTGAACTCAGCCCAAAAGTCATCTTACAGTATATAGACTAGTCCTTTATTTATATACTTAGCAGCTTTTCTATATTTTGTCGATGTAGGACATCTCCTCTTAAGATGGATTGTTACATAACTATTATGTATACCTATTAATGATTGTATTTGTATATTTGTTGAATAATATTATATATGTAATTAGTATGTATAAGTAGCAATGAATACAATAGTATTAACGAATACAATTTGTATCGATAACTAAATTATATCAAAGATACAATTGTATTAATATTATGTCACATCAACATTTGTATTTTTGTCATTTGTATCAATTGTATATCAAGTTCAACATTTATATTTGTATAATTAATAGTTACCATTTGTATCAACGTATATCAGCGAATGCATATGTATTTATATTTTATACCATATTGCCACTTATTATTTATATAAATAATTGTTATAATAGTAACATATTGAAAGAAAGAGAGAGAGGGGGGAGAGAAATAATGGAGAGATGACATAGAGAGAGAAGAGACACGAATAACATTAAAAAAAAAAGAGAAAGAAAAAAAGAAAAATAAAATATTAATTATAACTATAAATTATATTTCTTTTAAATTATAATTATATATTAAAAATATTGCCAACTATATAAATCCTTGTAACAACCATGTCTCTCCATTCTAGTAATACTAAAGACAACAAAGGTCAATTTTTTAATCCAAGACCAAAGGACAAAATATTGACCTTTCCATCTTTTTCTTTTTGTTTCTTTTAGTCACTTTTCTTTTTCTTTTCCTTTTCCTTTTACAAATTCTCACTTTGGTGTAGAGCACAAACAGTAACATATGATAATGCCTCCTTCAACGGGGTACAAAAAGTTGTCACGCCACAGGTCGATGCTGCCTTAATTAATTAATCAAAGGGATACATTACAGCTTTTCTTTTTATATACCTAGAAAAACCAATTGCAATCATGAGTTAACCTAATTTTATATCATTATCCAAATTACTTCATTTTACTACTATATCTTAACAATGTTGCCCTTTCCCCTAAATTTATAATATATCTGTACATATGTTGTTACCTAAATTACTTAGACAGGTACCGCTACTTTTTATCATTAATTATTTAGTAATCTTATCATATTTTATGTGCATAATAATTTCCCCATCTTCCACGCCGTTCTCTCTTCTACATAGCTTAACTTGCATCACCAGAACTGTTACAGAAATGGTTAATAAACAATTGAGAATTTGTTTTAACACGTAATCTTGTATGGTCCAAATATCACATTCAGTCCTGCAAAAAATGACGATCACTCATGGGGACATAGTTAGGCAACAAAGAAAGCAAAATATTGTTTCGGTTCACATTTTCGTCTACCATTTTGACATAGAAGAAAGAGATAGTGATATTTTTAGTCTCACCAAGAATTGTCATATACATGGGATCAACAAAATAAATATTCTCATCTTTGATCATTTACGCATTCATAAGTAGATTGAAAAATTAAAAAGAAAATTATAAATAATATATTGCGTATCTATAATTATAAAATATATGAATATAATTTATCAATTCAGTTTGATTATTTCTTCGATTTTTCAGAACAAATCAAAATTCAAACCTAACACTATGGATTTTCAAAAAAATAAAACCAAACCAAACCCAATCCAAAAGAATCAATTTATTTAATCAATTTGGTTTGATTTTTCGAATTGTATCGATTTTTATGAACACCCCTAGGTACTAATGCATTGCAATATAAGCTATAATTGCAACCACCAATCGAGTCAAAAATTTCAATAAGGGGATTCAAAATTTTTAAAAAAAAATAACCACAAGAAGAAATTGTAATGATACAACAAACACATTAAAAAAAAAAGGTATAATTTTCCGACAGGGAGATTGGATAAACCCTTGAAAGGCCTATCAAATGGAAGAGAAAGGCCATCCAAATTCACTTTAAAATCCATAGGGCCTAGTATATAATCCACTACTGTATTTGTACAACTCAGACTTCATCAAAGGGAGGGCTGCAATGTTTCCACAATGGTCAGTAGAAAAACATGTCACACTACTATCAATCATCAAAGAAACATGCGGCAATCAATCTAGTTACTGCACATGAAACATGAAGGAAGTGGGAAACATGTGGTGATAGGTAAAAGAGATATTGGCACTTTGCAAAGTGACTAGGTACCAAATACAATGATGCCTGCATAATGAGACTGATCAATGCCAACCCCTTCAAATAAACAATTACTGGAGAGTGGTTTACATTATTGCTTCAAACAAAACAAAACAAAACTCAATCAGGGGAAACATGGCAATCCAAGCCAAAAAAACAACTATTTGAAAAACCGATGGCTGCAGAAATTGCAAATCACTTGAATTGCAATAACTACAACATACCCAATGGAATCCTACAAGTTGGGTCTAGAGACGGTAAAATGTACATAGACCTTACCACTATCTCGTAGAGATAGAGAGGTTATTTTCGAGAAACCCTCATTTCAGGAATCAAGCCTCATAAGCAGTATCACTTGAATTGCCAATGCGTAAAATGTTACTCCACACATCTCCCTTTTTAGTCTGTCCTAAAAAAAATTTTGAACACGTTTCCAAATTTGACCAATATCTAATGACACACAACATTTTACACATGTTGGATCCCACTGATTTGGCATTAAGTCTACAAAGAGTAGGTTTGAGACACTGCAAAGTCTTCCCATATGTTTAACTTCATGCTCAGCAAACTACATCACATAAATTGAAATGGAGGGAATAGTAGTCTGCCACCAACAGCTTATTTGTAAGGAAAAAAACACACTTCATTCTAAAAAACACTTAGGATCTCCACACTAAGTTTGAATAAAACAGTTTAGGGAGTGGGTGAGTGTGGGGGTTTCTTACATGCTTTAAAAGCATCCAAAGTAATTGTTCTGTCTTGTTACAAGTCTATCCCAATTCTGGTTCTGTCCCTTATTCACTAACCTTAACCATCAAGCTTCAGGTGAGAAACAAATACCCATCCACATATGCAAATGGACCACTACTGTAGAGGAGATCCCCTGAACTTGAGATGTTTGGCCAAATCACCAGTAGCATGTGACTTCCACTAGTCCATCAGAGCGCATCAGTAGTAAATAGAGTAGTTCTCTTTATGGAGGCACCAAACTGCTTTTCCCAATTTATGTCACATACGAATGCCAGCAAAGTAAAAAGATTCTTCCCTACGGCTGAAAGAAGTACATCGACAGAAACAACAAACAAGATGAAGACAGAAAAAGAACACATGACATACTGAGAAAAAACTAAAGACAAACTGACAGCAACATCATAAATCCCAACTTTCAAGCCCAAACAGATTATGTGACATTGTTAACAGACATGCTGAAAAGTAGATTACCGTCACAAAGGATCAATGGATGCTAAAATCCATCTCAGAAATTCATCTAAAGAAGACACTGATGATCCAATCAGTGTTATCAGATCCACAATAACCAAATTCGTGTTGTTCTGGTGATCTTTTCTTTCTTTTTTTACATTTCTTTATCCTCTTACAGATTGGTCCTTTCTTGTGATCTTACTGAAAAGTTCCACACTTCAAGTGTTTCAATTCCAAGAACCTTAAATTTAGTGACACTCTGCAACTACTGCTAATAGCTCATCGTTTTCAGTGCAGGCAACTCAGATATTTCAACATAAAGATATTATAAGTTGCAACAAAGCAGAGAAGCAAGAGCTTCAATCATTCAACCAATAATGTCTCACCTCACATAAGCTCCTCCAACAGTACTACAGTAGTAACCCAAAAAGTAGTTTCAAGGAGAGATATAGCCCGCACAATCGTGGGTACAAGAAGCATTACATATTACCGCCGACAATGAATTACTTCATGATGCCTCACGTGTAATTTCAAGTAACCTATTAACATGCATACATAAGCTTAATAGAAATTAAAATACCTTGTTCAGAGATGAGTTTTCTTATCCAAAAGTGATAATATTTAAGGTACCTTATCTAGACATGAGACCTAAATTCTTCCATGGACTCTATTCCTCTCACTTGAGTCGATACATTTTCTACTTTCTACTAATCAGCATGAGGAAGGGAGTGATGCCTCTCTTGTACATCTCTTGACATCTTTCTCCACAGTAGTTATTTAAAACAGAGCACTAATCAACACAATTTCTTCCACTAAAAAACTCTCAAACCATTTTATTTTGTAAAATACAGGTCGGATGAGCTTAAATGGAGTGACATGGACAACAACGATTCATATAAGCCGACCCAATTTGTTGACATCGAGGCATATTAGTTGTAGAAACTCTCTAACTAGTAGCATAATATGTTAAAAAAATTACAAATGTAACTTAATTTGATGTGGTTTATATCTAAGAAACCATATCATTATTCGGGGAGAGGGTGGGTGGGTGTTAATCTCTTTCCAGTTCTCCTCAGCCACTCATTATTTCAGCCATTCCATATCTATCATGCCGTGTCTGAAACTTCCAACTTTACATTTCTTTCATTCTTCATAAGTTCAATTTTATCAATGTGCAAAGACAAATTACCTGCCCCATTACACAAGAGTTTTAGTGCAATCTGAATCACACTAAACTCATGAAGTGACCAATAACATCTCATTGATAAGAGAGGGAAATTTAAATAAAACAACCAATTGTCGGGCCCTAATAAACCATTTCTCACAGTTACCATAATTGCATGGTGTTATGACCATGAACAATGAATATTTATGGCCCAATACTCATATGCAAGAGTAACAATAACTGAGGATTGCGCTAAGCTCAGGAATAAGTGATTCATGATTTCTCACTATTCTTAGCAGAAAATGCATTGTCCTGCCCTAGCTCAAGTGGCAAAGGGTGGAGAATTTGTGGCTGAGGTCACAAATCAAAGGCTGTGGTTGGTCCAAAGGGCGGGCCACAGATGGATTTCTTGGTCATAAAAAAAATGAATTTGTCCTGCCATATGAAAAAAATAATACAAGACATACCTATAATCAAATGAAGAAAGTTATATCGAAAGCCTACAATCTCTTCGAATCCTTGCAGACTTGGCTAAAAATAGATCATGATAAAATAAAAAATCCATATAGACAACAGAAATTACTCAGTGGCAATGCTGGATAATGTTTGTAAACTTACATTAGGTCCACCATTCAGTGGGGAACTTCTCAATCTTGTCACAAATCTCTATTAGTAGAAAATGTAGAGGACTTCTAATGTTAGAATCTAAGTTATTGAACATTGGCAAAAAACAGGTTCAGATAAGATCAAGTAAAAAGTGGGAATTCATATAAGCCAATACCAACCAGTTTGGCATTGAGGTGCAGTAGTTGTTTATAAAGAAAAAGGGGGAGCATCAAAGAAACTATGGAAACAAAGCAGTCAAAGGCACTAACAACTACCTTTTCAGAAAGATCAAGAGTACTAAAAGAAATCTAACATTCATATCGAAAAGAGGGTCCAAACAAACCATATGTACAGACAAAAGCTATAAGTTGTGCCACACATATGCACTATCTACTTGATTCAGCTCCTGAGTTTCAATGATCAAGCATTAATTGATATATAAATGTGAAGTAACCTCACACAACATCTATCAAAAAAACGGAATTGAAGAACTTCCCAATGCCATCAAACTTTAAACATAGATCATGGGAAGCTGGGTGACAATGGTGTAGGGGATTGAGCAAATAAGTTAAAGATGACTAACAGGCACGAACAAATAAGTTACCTTACAGGGTTTCATAGACCAGGCACTAAAAGTCAGCTTGAGGATCAGAAGGTTAGTGCATCACTCGGAACTATTGGGTTTTATTTACTCCTGATGTATGAATGAGGAATCCATAACTAAGATATCCGGATTCTGCCAGTGGTTGGTGCAGACTTCCTTACAACCGAGTGAACCAACAGTGATATAAAGATACAATATTAATCTGATCAAAAGCTACCAGCACAAACTCACAGCTCAAGCAATTAGCCAGCCACCTTGAAAACAATTTTTTTGCACAGAACAATTTCACGATTTCAGTTACACCAAGTATATTTGTAATAAGATGAAAAACAGCATATTTTAACTGACCTTGATCCCACAATAATCGCCCAGTATGATAACAGATAAATAGCTTGATCAAAATGAAATACATTTGGATTACATGAAGTGATTCGCTAAGGAAAAACTCTGCAGAAACTTCATTAATTTTGTCAACCAGTTTATCGACGAAAAGCATTCCCTTCTGAAGCTTCTGCTCTCTGTGAATAATGTGTTCGGCGACGAACACTTTCCTCAATAGTGGAGCTTCCTCCCTTTCCAGCACCATAAACACTTCTTTGAGCAGCGTCCAGAAAATTCCTACCACCAGACGAGCCAGCATGTACAGCTTCCTTAGCGTCTTTTTCCTCTGCCTTCTTAAGTCTTTTCCATCTTTGCTCCTCATGCACCTCAGCATCTTTCTGCATCTCCCGTAGACGGGCAGCTCTCTCTTCTTCAGAAAGCCTAATAGGCTTGCGAGAGTTATGACGTGACTCGTGCCTTGGTGGATCAGATCTTGTCTGCTCATGAGAGTTACGATGAGATTCATGCCTTGGTAGATCAGATCTTGTCTGCCTCTCATATTTCACAGCTTCAAGATTCTCATGCCTAACCTTAGATTTTTCTCTATCAAAATCATTGCCTCTTTCAGGATCTTGCAATCGAGACGATTTCTTATCAATATATTTCTTGTCCCTACAGGACTCTCTCTTTCTCCTGGAATCATCTTCGCTTGAGTATTCATCCGGATCAGAGCTTTGTCTAGGTGAAGAATTCCTCAAATGCTTTGACTTTGAGTGGTGATGCTTTGATTTCTTGTCTCGATGTTTGTGTCTGTGTTCACCCTTCTCTTTCTCATCATGCATCTTATCCTTATTTTTCATTGTTTCAACAGATTTACGAATCATGGCCATCTGGACAGGGTTGTTCTTCACACGTGCAAGGGCTTCTTGCTCTCGCTGACGAATCATAAGCAAGGGATCAGAATGGAGTTTCCTCCAAGCATCGTTCGAAGATTGTGGCTTGTCCTCAAATAGAGCTCCTGGCACAGATGCTTGCGGCTTGGCAGAAGAACCGGAATCAGCAGGCGTTACAGCAGTTGCTATAGGATCAGTCGGCTTGGACAAAGATTCAAACCCACTAGAACTTCCCTTTCCAACAGCTAATCCAGAATCATAAAGAAATTCCAGCCTCTCTTGCCTGGGAACCAAGCCAGCTTGTTCCTGAAGTTGGCGAAACTCACTGCGCTCACGCTCCTCCTGGATCTGCTTGCGGAGTTCCTCCAACTTCTTCTGTTCGGCCTCATGCTTCTGCTCTGCTTTCCATACATTCTCAATGTTCCGAAGACTCCCCGTGTGCCATCCCTTCTTATTCAGAAACTTCAGAGCCATCAGAAATCCACAAAACCTACAGTGACTCCAACCCCCAAAGCAGACACGCTATCACGGATGGAGAATTTTTCTCTTGCTGACCTTAACACCTACACATAAAAGCAACCAAATAGGAGGGTAAGTCTGAATGAAAATAAGCACAGTTCTTGGTATTTAATTGAACATAAAGCTCAAAACTAACTCCATATCAATTATGGTACCCATACAAACAAATTTGGTTACTAAGTTGTCTAACATCAACTCAAGAGGCGATTCTTGGTATTTAATTGAACATAAAGCACAAAATAACTCCATCTCAATTATGGTACCCATACAAACAAATTTGGTTACTAAGTTGTCTAACATCAACTCAAGAGGCGATCAGGAAGCTGAATAATGATTGGATTTCCAATATTGATAGGTAAGAAATTCATTCCAAATTCTTAGTTGCTAGCTGCAGTACATCAGAAATCAAAATTGTTAACTTGAATAACTAGAGGATTTGGCAAATACCTAGATCTGTGACTTCCCCAAAGTGCTGAAAATCCACAAACCTACATGAAAATTCATTAACTTTCGTCTTTTAAATCTAAAAATCCGCACAAAGTTTATTCGCAATATTTCAAGGGCAGATTAGTACATATAGACCTTTGAAGCAATTACAATTACAACATCGGATGCAATTAAGAACGCAAAAATCAACTTGAAAAATCAAAAAGGCACTACAGTAAACGGATTGAAGAATTTCTATCTGCGGTAACAGCCTACAAAGAACAAAAGCATCAGAAACAATTCAAACATGAAAACTTTACCAATTAACATTAGAAATTATTTGAATTAGGGTTTTGGAGGATATCTAGAGAAGGAGATGGAAAGATGGAGAGAAAGAAAAAACTCACAGAAAGATTCGGCCGAGAAACAGATTCGCACGTCGCCGGATGTAGAGTTGACGCCGCCGAATAGTTGATTCAGCCCGGCTTGATATGTATGGAGGAGTATGCTTTTTGATATTTCCTTCTCTTGTTCTGTTTATTATACTACTACACCATATTATTATTCATCCTTCACGCCCGTATTGGACATTCCAGTTATTAAAAATAATTATCTCAAGTTATTTATAAATTTTTAAAATTTAAAAAAAATAATTATATTTTTATAATTAACTTAAGCATAGATAAAAAATAGTATGATCTTTTAAAAGAATTTACCAACAAAAAAAAAGAGAACATTTAATATGAAGACAATTTATCACGTATGTTAAATAAGATGTTATAAAGACAATTTATTCATTTTAAAAAAAAGACTTAATTTCACTTTAGTTACTTAATCCTTTGGATTTGAGTAACTATATAAATCACTAATGAAATCGCAAATTATGAATAGTATATATAAAAGCCTCAATTTCTACTTAATTATAAAAATCTAAATTCTATACATTCAGTTCTAAAAACTTCAATTTCTATTAAGCTATAAAATCTAAACTCTATATATTTAGATATAAAAGCCTCACTTTCTATTTAGCTATAAAAGTCAAAAGTCTATATATAAAACAATAATCAAATCGAAAGTCTTAAAAGTATATATATATAACCTCATAATGAAATTGAAAATCAGGAGAATAGTAATTTACCCCTTTCATCTAAAAGGTCATGTCTTGAACTTAGAGTGATGATACATCCTTACCAAAAATCCTTATGTCGAACTTTCTCATCGAAAAATTCACCAATTGTCATCTCGTCAATGAACTTAGATTAATAGCAACGCCATCCGTCTGAGCCGATTCTCTGCCTAGCCTATATCAAAGCGAGACACGTCTTTTCCACTCCAGCTTTATAATTAGTTATTCTTTATTCGTAGGAACTTAAATTATTATCTATACTTTATACTTGTTATTTTCAATTCTCAGGTTTGTCAATTGCTATATATTTGTGGTTTCTTTAGAGTATAAAACCCTTATTTTATAGCTTATTAACTTACTAATACTTTTAACTAATGCCAAAAAAAAAGAGAGTCATTTTTCATCAATTTAAAAATATTAAAGAGATTTGGATACAATTTCAAATTCTAAAATAAAATTAATGATTTAAAATTATATTTTTATTTATATGTGCAATTTGAATTTTTTTAGTTTATATTTTTATTCATGAATATGAAAATTTCATATTAAAACTTCTCCAATGGTTATATATTTTTAACATTTGAACAAATTATGATTCATAAATAAGACATTAGAATATTCTAAGTACCATATTAATAAATTACTTATCTTAATTTTTCTTTTATCAATAAATGTTTGTAATGATACAGAATTATAAATTTTTAAATACACATGATTTTATAAAGTTATAATAGTTCAAAAAAATTAATAATAGTAGTAACTAGTTATTATTTAATATAATCATTTCACATGCTATAAATAATCTAATCACGTCAACTGTTAATTTTTTCTTTTTACAAAATAAATTTATGTTTCAAATTTTATATTTTAAAAGTTTGAATCCTAATATTTCAAAATTTTAGTATTTGAAATTGAAGTTGAAATTTTTATGTGCATTCCATAAACAACTGCTAATTTCAATGAAAAAACCTAAAATTTGAAAAGTCCCGAATCCTATAATCAAATGCTTAATTAGACTAATTAACTGGAGTTATAATCATTTTATATCCTATGAAATATGATTATTTTTTAGTTTGTATCTCACAACCGATACAATATAAGAGAATTGCCTAAATTTAACTTACTCTTTGAAATAAATATTTAATTATAATTAATATAATAAAAATATAAATCTAATAATTCAAGGATGAAAGTTGAACATCGAATAATTCAAATGTGTTGATTATCCTTCACTCTTTTTCTATTTATGGGTATAAATATGTACCAAAATATTGCTCCAAATATTTGGAAAGGAAATTTGATACTTATTCCTCTCCCTGTAGAGTAAAAACTACTAAATACCAAACGTATCTTTTTTATTGACTTATTATTATTGATGATAACATTGCCATTATTAAATTGAATAGATTTGGTCCCGGTAGAATGGATAATAAAAAGAACTCCACAATTCTAATACTAATATTATTAAATAGTGATTGTAAATATTAATGATATATTTTTTACTTTTAATTGTTTTTAATTTGATTTTAAATAGTAATTTAAATTAAAGAGTAAATATTATTTTTTATTTTTTTTTAGCATCGAAAATACTTGTTATTATAGTTCTCTATTTGGTTCTCTAGTATATATCTCTCAATTTATTATTTCAAATTTTAATTGTTTAATAGAATAATTAGTTATAACTAATGACTTCTATTCAAATTTATTTTGTCTTACAAAGAAATTTTTACAAGTACTTTCAAATTTTACTCGGCCATAATTATATGATAGAAAGCATGACATATTAGCAAATTGATCATCATCAGACAACCAAAGACTATACACACGCCATTACTGATCATTACAACAAACTCAGCAATCAGGAGCAAAGCATTTTGCAGAAAAAGTTGATTATTAACAGAACACCACCTTGCACAGATACAAACGTTCATGAACCAAACTTCAGCAAAACCAAGAAGGGGTTGTGAGATCCTACCTACACTACTAACTACACGACCAAAAGGAAAAGCTTCATTTTATCCTATTTACACAACTGCAAGAGACAAACCATTATTCCTACTATGTATACTTCTGTATTAGCCAACCGCCATACTTAGGCTGCAACTTTCTTAGCCCTTTTAGCAGCAGGAGACTTGATAGACTTTGGCTGCTTTGCTCTTGCCGGAGTAGACTTCCTTGTCCTCTTGTCTCCAACCTTCTTTGGTTTCGGCGTCGCTTTTGCTTTCTTCGGCGCCTCTGTTTTCTGTGAGGCAGTGGTTGCCGACCTGGTGTTCCTCTTGGAATCGGCTTTGGGAAGCTTTTTGGTAGAGGGTTTCGTTGTAATATCCTTCTTCCCGGCCACAGATAGCTTGTATGAAGCCTTGATTTTGATAAGCTTTCCCTTAGCTGCAGAATTTTTCAATTGAAGACCTAGAATTTTCCTGAAATTTGCCGGTAATTCATCCTTGTGTTTGTCTTCCATGTACTTTGCAACTGCATAGGGACTCGATCCACCTTTCTCATTCAGGGCCAACAGAGCCTCCTTAATCATCTGCAGGAATTCCATACCAAAAAACCTTAATCAAGCTGAAATTTGCAAGTTAAATAATCAATAATCGATGAAAATCGGAAAAAAAAAAAGATGAAGATCACGGATGAAATGATAAATACCTCAAAATAAGGAGGATGAGTAACAGACTTAGCAGATTTAGGCTTCTTCTGTTTTCGAACCCTAGATTTCTTCTCCTTAACAGGCTTCTCAGTCGCCTGAGCCATGGCAGCCTCCGTAGATGGCTGCACGACGACGGGATTCTCAACTTCTCCGGTTGCCGACATCTTCTCAACTCTCACAATCCTCAAAATATCTGAATAACACCTTGCTGTGATCATTCTATAATGCAACTTACACAATTTATATAGAGTGACGATCCTGGTTTCACAAATCTGTGCATTTTGATTGGCTAATTTAGGGTGAGACGGATCGGACTTCTCTGGAGAATTAATCAGGTGAGCACACGTGGATGTCATCTAGACGTTGATTTGATTGGATTCAGAGCTGTTATTCTTATCTAGTCTATTCTAGAAAGAAAAGAAATACTGGGTGCTGTTTTTCTTTTTTCATTCATTGTGGTTGTATTAGTTAGTGTGTTTTCTATTTAAACTTGGGGAATAAAATTTTGATCATAAAGTTTGAATCTTGATATGAAACATTTTTGTGGATTGAAGTTAAGAAACTGCTGAATCTAATGTGGCTGGAATTAAGTAAAATGATGGTCATTTACATGTATTTTGAAATTGATAAAGGAATATTATAATTTTGCCTTCATTTTTACTCGTTTACTTTAAAAATAAATAAGTTTGCATGTAGATAAACTTATAATTGAATAAGTTTGCGATTAAGCAATTATGTGAAAAGTTTTGCAATAATGGTTATGTTTTTCTATAAATATGAAGTCAATTTCGATTATTTGTACAATATTTTGAATAAAAATGAACTATCTATCTTTCTTCACAAATTTCAATAAAAATTTTAACAAAATATATTATCTATTAATGTCTATTTATGAGTATCTATTTAAATCTATAAATTATAAATAAGCTTGCACTCAAATATGCAACTGACAAATAGCTTATGAAGATAGCTTTCTAAAAATCCTTGATTTCATTTTTAGTAGTATTTCATAACAAAAAACTTTTACTCATTTGACTAGCCTTTTGATCCCCATGAAGTGATAGAAAAAATTATGCCATTTAAATAAAAGTAAGTACCTTAAATTCATTAAGGGTGTGCTTGATAATTAAATTTGATATAATTATTAGGTTAATATTTATTCGTCTAATGAATATATAATCTAATAATTATAATGACTTATTTGTTTGTCATGAGATAATTTTCACTGTAATTTAAATGCATTGTTTGATTACATAAGTGTAATCATAAATTTATATTAAATTTAAAAAATAAAAAATAATTATTTAAAAATTAAAATATTTAAGATATATAATATCTTTTAAAAATATATTAATTAATAAATATTTTCTTGACTAATATATGATAAAAAGTAATTTATATTTTAAATTAGTATATTTAATTTTAATTAATCATGAAAATTAAAAATAACAAGATTTCTATGAGCATCGTGTAATGCATATTTAACAAAAAAAAAATAATATTATAAATAAAATGTCTATTGAATATCTTACTAATGGATAACCTATCAAGTCTCTAACTAAAAAATAAATGGCTTGTAATATGAAATATCAAGTCGATGCTAATAAAATATATGAATCTGAAAATATAGCATAAGTTTTACATTCAAGACAAAAAATTTAACATTGCTCTCATGTCAAATTTCAACATCATGTACATAAAATATAACTTAAAAAAGAGAAAATATATGATTTATAGTCACACCATATAATTATCAGTAATTTACAATCTCTCTTAAGAATTAAAAAGTATAATTACCCCTTACTATTTTCATCTAATTATCTGACCAACTTATTATATGAAATAATATAATTGTATTAAATCATAGTAAATTTAATTATCAAAATAACTTTCCAAACATACTCTAAAATAAATTATTTTTTATCTGGGGTGGGTGGGGGGAACAGCTAGTGACAAATTATTGGGTCAAATTTACATATCATTCACCCATGCTTGTAGAACCTCATAATTTTCTTGATTGTATACAAGCTTAATAAAATGCCCTACAACATCCACATGATAATTTTCCCCTAGTCAGGTGCCCGTCAACTGATCCCAATAAATTGCGAAAGATCAGCTAAAATTTTATTAGAGAATTCAAAATTAAAAAATAAATACTCTTATATGAATTAATATAAGAGAATTCAATATTTAATATATATATAAAATATATGATTATGATGAATCCCTTGATCACAAGGTGGCTTCGCTCTTAATGAAGTGAATGAGGTTCTTCTTTTTTGAATTAGTGATCTTAATTTCGAGTTATGAATATAATATTATTTTAGTAAAGAGCGTTGTTTCAAAATTCATTTAATCTAACATGAATTTAAATTAATCAATTTCAATTTAAATATAAGATTTGAATTAGTTAGACTCTAATACTGATACCAACTAACAGATAAAGAAACCCTAAGTAGAAAAGGGGGAAAAGAAAATAGCAATAATATTTTGTTAATTATAAAAAATAATTTCTCTGTCCCATATTATAATAGCATCTTTCTATAAATATTAATCTCATATTATAAGAACACTTGTTATACCGAAAAATAGCTTTTTGAAAAAAAAATAATTCGAAAATCAAAAAATCGATTTAAACTCAATTAATTTGAGAAATTAATTTTTGAAAGTCGAAAGGAAAACAGAGTCGCTACCTAATTTTGCGGATAATTAGGAAACCAATAAATATTTAAAAAGATCTAACAGAAAAATCCTTTTAAATCCAAAGAACGGATTCGGGTTCACATCTCCACTTCGAGAAGGTTTTAAGCACTCGAAATGACTGCTAAATGCGGTTATCCGGCGATTAAGTGTTGACTAACTTTTGACTTGAAAATGTTTGACTGATTTTGAATTTTTTGACTTGTTTTTTGAAAGACTTTGACCCAATTTGAAAAGAATTGACTAGACTCAACTAAACTAAAAGCAGTTGACTAAACTTGAAAAATTAACCAAATTTGAAAACTAAACTAAATTGATGAAATAACTTTTTTTTTGTTTTTATTTCTTTTTTATTATTGTATATATTTTCCTACTTTTATATTTTTTTATTTTTTAATGAAAACAATTCTCAAAATAAAATGAAAGTAACAATTTGGCTCACTGGGAATTTAATTAGATTGAAACCAATAATAAATAAATGTTAGCATTCAAACAAGTAGAGACACGTAAACAAATAAAAGAGAGTTGAAGTGATCTTGGGCCTTTATCTCGTTGCGACTTTGAGTCTTATCCCTGTATGGTTCATCCAAAGAGTCTTGATCCATTCCCTTGTAGTATCTACTGTAGACTGGGCTGACTCAAAGAAACGGACATGTGGGCCTTCATGGCCCAACGAAATGCAAATGAGAGAGTTCGAAAATGACTCGGAGCGTTGTTCATGCAAAGAAAGAAAATTGTGAATTAGTAAGAGGTACATATGAATCATACTAAAAGCCAATTTAAACCTTTTAATATTCAAACAAGCTCAAAATAATATAAACCAAACAAACATAATTTGAGCACGACCGCTAAGACTACATCCAAGCTAAACAGAACTATGCAAGATTTGGGCAGATATGGTGTCCAAAAACTTGTAATTTGAAACATACATGCAAAGAAGCAATTCAAACAGCCATGTTCAATAATGCAGAAATAGGGAACAAACATATAGGAAACAACCTTAAACTTCATAGAATTATTTGGTAATACAAAACAAAAGATCAGTTTATGACTTGCATTTTTACCTAAACTTATTCCTGGTAAGTTAACAACAAAGCAGGGAGATATTAACGACACTCTCGATGGACTTAAGAAGGACAACACTACTCAGTTTTCATTGACAAAGAAGCGTTCAAAAGGCTTGAGATTTGAAATAATTCTCGTATTCTCAATGTACTGGAAGAAAACGAGATGTAGAAGTAGAAACATCCCAATTCATCTTGAAACAAACATTAACTTAAAACCACAACGAAGCCAGGGCAACGAACCAGGTTCATAATAGAGAAGACAGAGGTAGATATGGAAACACTCGGAGCATGCTAAACTGAACACAGATTAAAACGATAATAAAGAACAAAGATCGAAATAAAACTTCAGATTCCTACAGATTTGTTTTGATAGGAAAGACTTAAGCGTATACTAACTTGTGAAGCCCAAAGATTGTGGGCAAGCCAATTTAACCCTTGAGGTACA
>JAOTQJ010000049.1:20886465-20900010 GCA_025642045.1 Solanum sejunctum | reverse complement strand
CCTGATGTTTGTTGATCTAGAAATAGTATATAGTGTCAAGAAAAGTCTGTTGTTGGATGTGTTGGTGGGTATTGGCGAGGTGAAGGATTCTTACCAGATGTACATTACATAAATGATATGTATAAAGGAGTTGTCTGAGAACAATAGGAGGAGATATAGGAATTTCTTGCAACTTACTGCAATTAGTTTATGATTGAGGCATAGTTTTTATTGCTGTCGTTGTTTATAGAGGATAATGTAGCCTAACTCAACTTTGTTTGATGATGCATAATTGTTTATTACTATGTCTACAACAGGTGACTTTATTTTAGAAATAATCTGTGAGTGATATGGTGATACTAGAAAACCATGCTAGTTCTGTTTGTCCCTTCGTACATAGTTAGATATGTAAAAGAGAGAAAACTATCTTTGGGTTAGGGAAACTTGTGTGCTTCCAAGGTTTCCTTGCATAAAATTCAATCAACTTGTGTCAACCTCATAATTTGTAGGGGCTGAATATATACATACTCTATATGCATTGTACTCCATTCAAGTATATTTCATTCTGATAATATATGATTAACCCTCGGCAGGTTTGTTGAATCCTGCCACAGGTAGAAGCTAGGCATTTATGCGGAGAAGGGTAGAGGGACGGACCCATTATATACTGAGTTTCAATTTCGCCATTGGCCCTTCACCGCCCTCATGGATTTCATGGTTATAAAAATAGTGAATTGCCTTTTTAAGAAAAATGATCAGTCCCCAAAGTTTCAACACTTTAGTACACTAATAACTAATCTCAATTTGTATAGGTCTTTTGTTTTCATTTCGTTCTATCCCTAGCTGAGTTGCCCATAGAGTTGGGAGTTGGAGTTAATAGCTAGTAAGATTAAATGGATTAAGTGGACTAGAAACTTAACATTACAAGTTCGCGCCGTTGTTAGAAGAATTGGTCTTAGTTTGTCGGTACTTCTTTACGAAGTCAGATATGTTAAAAGAAAGGAACTGCTTTTTGTGTGGAAACCGGTGCTGGCGTCCTTTTTCTATGCATATGCATGGACTTAATCATGATAAATATTACTCCCACTGTTTCAAATTAAGTGAATTGTTAGGTAATTTTTGAGTTTTCAAAATAAGTGAATTGTTTACTTTTCAAGAAATATGTTGAATTTTTTTCCAATTTTGCCCTTCATTAATTGACTTTCTAAAGTTGATTTCCAAGACTTTTTTGTTTGAAAATTTTTTACTCCATTAAATGAGTATTAAGGGTAAAAATAGAAAAACATGGTTAAATTTTGTCTTTGTTTCTTTTTTCCTTAATATGTGTAATATTGCTCAATAATTTACTTAATTTGAAACAGAGAGAGTAGATAGAGTTGATGGAGATTAGATAAAGTCCTTGTTTCTGGGGAAGCTTGAAAACAATAAATATTTAGGGTTTATGACTGATGTGCAGCATTCATTCATGTAGCACTTTGATTGCTTTGAGATCTTTTCATTTTTGAGATCACTGCATAAAGTATTTTCTTTTGTATTTCTGCAGAAACGGCCACATTCAAGATGGGTTTCTAGCATATGCTTTCTCCCCTTAATGATGGTATGACAATGTACTTATATCTTTGGTTTTGCATTTTTCCGTATCAGAAATTGTTCATTAAAGGTGGCTTGTTTTTCATAAGAAACAGATACTGTTGTTTATGGAACTTTAAATAGTAGTATATCTTAGCAGTGATTCTCAGTTATTTATTTGGAATCTCTTAGACTGGGTTTCATTTACTGCAAATTAATGAGACCTGACAGAACCTATTTGTGTTTCTGTAACCACCAAAACGATAACTAGTAGAATCTACTCACTGATCATCGTCATGTCACTTGACTAGCAACTAAAATAATTTTCATGAAAAAGCTACTGCATTAATCTTTAGCTGATTTGATTTTATATATGCTTAATGATTCTTTCTTTTAATAAAGGACCACAATAACTTTACTATAAAGACTTACATGGCCATCATGGCCGAGAGGGATGCTGCCATCCGTGAACGGAATATGGCACTAGAGGAGAGAAAGAGGGCTTTTGCAGAGCGAGACATGGCAATGCTTCAGAGAGATGCGGCACTTGCAGAGCGTAATGCTTTGATTCAAGAAAGGGACGATGCCATTGCTGCTCTTCGATTGCAGGACAGCTCTACAAATGACAACAATACCGTTCCAGATTCACCAGGAAATGGAACTGAAAGTGGTGCAAAGCACATTTATAACCAACAGATGCATAGAACCACAGCTGAAGCTGCTCATGGTTCCATGGAAGATCCCACAGCTGGCTACTTGAATGACACAGAGACTTCTGAAGTAAAGATTCCTAAAAAGGTCAGGCGACCTAAAGAGAGCAGACACAATAAGCAAGCCAAGATCCCAAGAGTGGGTAAAATTGGTACAGAAAGTTTAAATATGCAGGTCACAGCTACGACATCTGATAATTGGGCAGATCTGCAAGAGATGGATAGTGATAAGGAAGGAGATGCACAACTCACATCATGGAAAGATAATTTGGGGTTGAACCAAATCAATTTTGATGAGTCTGCCATGCCAGTGCCAGTTTGCTCTTGTACTGGGACTCCACAGCCATGCTATAAATGGGGTCATGGTGGGTGGCAGTCAGCCTGCTGCACAACTACCATATCTATGTATCCGTTACCTCAAATATCAAACAAACGCTATTCCCGGGTGGGTGGGCGAAAGATGAGTGGTGGTGCTTTCAGTAAATTGCTTAATCGTCTTGCTGCTCAAGGTTATGATCTGTCTATTCCACTTGACCTGAAGGATCATTGGGCTAAACATGGCACAAACCGCTACAGCACATTGAAATAGTTTCTGTGTGCACGTTGGATTGGGACCTCACAGTATGGAGTAAGGCATTGTAAGAGAAAGTGTGTTGTGGATGAAAGAAAGTGTACTTTAATACTGTGCAGGAGATATACCGCTAATAGCTATTCATTCACATTTTTTGAGCTCTGTCTCTGTCTCTGTCTCAGAGTTCCAATTCATCCATCTTATCAGAACGGCCACATATCATGTACTGTACTACTGCTTTCGTCAATATATGTTCAATGAATATGGTGAATTTGGGTGTCAAATAGCAGAGAAAATAACAATTTGTGTATATCATTAGTTTCCTCATATTCCCATAACCAACCTCAGTTATTGCTTTATCTACTGGAAAAAATCAATGTGGTAAAAAGGAGCAGCAATAAATTAAGAAATGTATCAATGAATATACCAATTATCTAGAAATATTTTAAAAATATTTAAGACTCCCCTTGTTGAATATACAAACTAGAGTATCTTTTTTTTTTATATCATATTTTCTATTTCTTTTAATTGTAAAAATTAATATTACAGTGATTATTATCTTTAGAAAACATTCAAAGTTAAAGATAACAATTTTTAAAATTTAATTATTTAATAATGTAGTTAGTTTGACTTGAAATGTTTTATAAAATGTCTCAATGAATTGAAATATTTAAATATGATTGGTTTAAATTGAAAATGAAATTGACAAATTAAGAAACAAAAAGTATCTATAAAAAATAATCAATAAACTATTACTTCTTATGTCACATTTTAGTTGTTATGGTTTTTATTTTTAGAATCAAATTGTATAAACTTTAATTAATATTTTAAAATATATTTATTAACTTTTGAAAAATAATATGACAACTAAAATGGATCAGAGAAATATTTTTTTTAATTAATAGTAACAATAAATACTTTTTTTTAAAAAAAGAATGACCTAATTTGATTTGGTATGAAATTTATGAAAATAAAGAAAAATTTTTAATTTTATGATTATAAACTAAAATTAAATTAAATATATTAAAATATTTTTAATTTTATGACCTTAACATATAATAGTAAAAAATTAAAATTAAAATTAAAATATTACGAGAGGAAAAAATAGTTCCTTCTAAAGCGAACTAAACTAAAAGTAGATGTTTTTATATTCTAGGGTGGGGTAGGGTATTTTGGTTTTTCCAAGTGTGCTATCCTGTCTCAAATTCCATTAGCCCTTATTATTTGGGGCCTAAAGCCACTGCTTGGCTTAAGTGTTGAGCCGCCCTTGCCTTTCAATGGGTGCATCCGAATCAGTTCTCTCCAGCTCACAGGTATTTGTTCTTCTTTTTCTTCAATATTTTCTATGAATCTCAGTTCAAATTGTTACTTTTTTTTGTGTGTTTTATGATTTTGAATTTTCTCATGAATGAAGGGGCCAATTGATGAGATCACCACAGTTTCTGAGCGTGTAGAAGGCATTGATCCTATTTTGGAGAGGCTAAAATCTCTCACAATTGTAAGTTTACTTTTCGCTAACTTTAGAATATTGGGTTTGAATAGGTATTAAGCCATCACTTATGGGATGGAATTTGCATGATCAGGCTTCT
The DNA here is from genome assembly GCA_025642045.1 of Solanum sejunctum. NCBI lineage: Eukaryota > Viridiplantae > Streptophyta > Magnoliopsida > Solanales > Solanaceae > Solanum > Solanum sejunctum. The sequence goes on along the minus strand of JAOTQJ010000049.1, from coordinate 20,895,592 downwards.
CCAATACTGAAATCGCCGCCAGCTGAGAGTAGCTTGACCGACATTCTGGTGAGAAAATCATCCTCCAATTCGAATAAAGGTAATTTCTATCTACTATAACAGTTTTCAAGACCTCATGGACAGGTTTGTCCTGGGATGTGAGAAAAGCTTAAAGAGATGGCGCCTCTCGCAAATTTTGAGAATATGTGTACCTGTTAATATTTGTAACATTGTGGTGCAAGCAGACTGCTAGTGTTACTGGGACATAGAAAGTACTTTAGAGTTCCTCAAATGGGAGGTGAATCAAGAGAATTTATCAAGCTTTTTAAATAAAGGAAAATGGAAATATCGAGATTTCGTGATACGTTATCCTACAAATTACATTGATTCGATTCTGTGACACTTGTAATGTCTCGTAGTTTATGCCTTATCACTCTCTCCAAAGTTCCATGGTATGACTACTAAGTTCAATACCACAATGATCCACATCTTTGAATCTATTCTTTATTGGGATAGATTGAATTAGGTTACTCTTTATTTAATGTAACATTAAGTAAATTGGTTAGCCATATTACTCCAACTTCTCCAAGACTTCTACGAACTTGTGTCGGGATACCATTTGGACCACATGCTTCTCTGTTTCTTATGTTATTCATGGCATCCTTTACTTCAGAATACCTAATTTATGTGTCTAGCTTAGGTTTCAGTTTGCCACAAATATAAGGTACCCTTGCAATTTGTTTTAGGCAATTGATCATCCTCACACCTGTTTAGTCTCACTATCTCTTATCAAAACTTGTTGAATATTGTCTCTAATATATGATTACTCTTTAAAAAAAAAGTTCCTACTAAATTTAATTTGGTTCAAGTTTTATCCCTCTTGCTTACGTAGTTCTTTCACTTCCGCGTTCTTTACTTTTTGGCACGAGTCCTCATTTTCAGTATTGTGATTCTTTTGGCTAGGGGGCTAAGCTTTTAGACACACCTTGAAATTTATGCGCTACTTTCATAAGTCACATGTCATTTGCCTACAAGATATGTGGTTCAGCTTCTAAGTCTTATGGTTCCATATTTTTGTTTCATATCCAGGCCCCCTGGCCCAGTCTATGTTGGTAGTTAAGGTTTCTCGTGGTATAATTTTGAAATATTCAGGTCCACAGTCTATGTTCAGTCTTCCTAGAGTTTAATTTCATTTTCCTTGTTTGTTCCTATTGCGGAGCATAGGCACTAAATAATGATGATTTTCTCTTTTCCCACACTATCCTAATGAGATAATAATCATGTTGGCAATCGTCTTCAGGAGTTGTGTATTATCTTCTTTACCCTCAAATGTCCAGGAAGATGTTAGAGCTCTATCCTATCTAACACCACATTTGGGTGCCAATGTATGGGGTTAATGCCCTAGTCACACCATCCATTGTGTGAGCCCTTGGTTATGCTCTATCATCCCCTGGAGGCAACGTAGTGGAATTTCTTGGTCAATTAAAGTTACACCTTGCGCCAATGTAGCATGTTCCTAGAAGACCATGACCAATCGAATTAATTTGAGGATTCATTATAAGTTTAACTATTTCTACAATGACCATCAACTATTTGCACTGTTGTCCTTTTTACAGGATTGGGATCAATTATGCTCTGCAAGCATAGGTAGAGTTGTGATGAATCCTAATGATAACCATTTACGTAGAGCTTCAAAGCTACACTAATGAACTGTGATTTTTTATGCAAATATTTAAGAAGTGTCTGAAACTTGAACTATCCTCCATTTTCCATGATAGATGGTTTGTCTTAATTGAACTGAAAAGAACCATACCATAAAATGGGTTGTGGTTTAACTAGGAGTTGGAAAGGAACTGAAGACACTGATGATCTGATTCAAGAGATGGAAATGCTAAGCAGCTTAGAGCTCACTTGGCTGCTGCTTCAGAATATTTTTCTTATGAGAAACCCGTATTACTTCTCAAACTGGGTAGCTACAGGGTCGGCTTAATAAAGTTGATGACCTAAAGCAAGATTTTATTTGGAGGCCTTACAGTTTTTTCAAATGTCATTCATATGTACATATTTTAAGGTCTATTTTTCTAAATTCTTTTAGATGTGAAGTTAACTTTTTTTCCAAATCAATTTATTCTAAAAAATTTCAACTGATGATATCGCTAATCAATCATATGACTAAAGTTTTTCTCTTTTCATTGTTTATAAAAATCTTGTAACTTCTCCCTTAAAATATTACTCTTTTGTTTCAATTTGTTTGTCTTAGATACTATTTGGAGAATCAAAATATATTTTCTTTGATCAAGACTTCATCAAATCCTTTCAAAATGCAATGATAATCTCATCGAGAGTCTGATCCTGGTTCAAGATGAACAGATGTAGTATGCTTAACATACGCAAGTTGGATGGAAAATGGTGTTTCTAGTGGTGAACGGATGAGTAATGCATAAGAACTTGCCCTTGGGAGGGGAACAATAGCTGGAAATGGTTGCTAATACCCTGTAGGCTGAACAACAAAAGTAGCGATCTGCCTAGGCTGGGCTTGCGCCTGATTAGTTAGTTGGTGAGACAGTAGCTTACCAAGGCAATGATTAGTAGCTAGTCCGAGAGGATGATTAACCACACCGAGACTGAGATACAATCCCGACTCCTACGGGAAGTAGTAGTGGGGATCTCTTTATTGACATTGTAGCGTGCAAGCAAACATAATCCCCACTTCCTTCTTCTTTGGGCAAACAACTTTCCTTCTTCTGCCCTCTATCCTGCCCTAAAGTACCCATTGATTTAAAATAAAATAGAGATAAAGGATTCTAGAACAAGGAAACACCTTTTTAATTGTCTTAATAACTAGATCAAAGAATCCAATTTTAAACGAGTCAAACACAAAAGGAGGAAAAATCACTCAATAAATGAAATTGCCAAAAGATTTTCCTTTGAATTGTTTGAAAGTTTATCCAACTTGAGTTTCTTTCTATTTAGAATAGAAAACTATTGATATGTCTTATGCCGGTGAATCTGTCAATTGTAATAGTCACACTACTCCAATTAAAACAAAAGACAAAATCAAAATAAATGAAAGTCAAATATCCTTCTTCAAATTCTACATTACATACTCTTTTCTATGAGATGTTAGGAATCCCACTTATAATACTTTTATTTAGTTTCTAGATCTGTAATTTTTATTTGAATAAATTGAAGATTATATATCCAAATTTATGCCAAACATTAATTGGTTTGATCCTCGTATTCCAGAAAAGTCACATAAATAAAATCATGGGGGGGGGGGGGGGTTGCCAAAACTTTGTGGGGCCTAAAGCCTTCGTGTTAGTGGTGAAGTAACCTAATCATACAACCTGTAACCCAACCAACATCAGATGGTGCCCCTGAATCCGGTAGTGGAAGTCCTTGAAGCAGACATGGATAGGAGCTTCAAAGATGGTACGTAGAGAATCTATGCTTCCCCCTTAGTGTCAAATATAACCAATGACTTACAACGGAAGCTGCCCCTGAATTGTAATCGTCCAAAATTGGAGTGTTCTTTAGATCTGGTCTAGGGCAGAACTTTGGGGATTGTGAATGAGATGAGATATGCGTATGTTTTGATCAAATGAGACCCAAGAAAAAAACAATAAATTTTGGAGATCTTGAATGAGATTAGATATTCGTATATTCTGATCGAACTAGCTCCTTTTCAATGAGTTTGACCACCTCTATTATACAATTCTGAATGACTCAACTTGTTTGTAGTAAGTAAAGCCACACAACTAATCATTGTATTCGCACCCAGAAGGGTGAGTATGTTCAACTTACCAGAAGAAAAAAATATACCAAAATTTTTTGTAATAAAATAAAAATAATTCAAAACCATTCATCACAGCAGTGGTAGCATTTGACCAGCACTTTCTTCGATCCCTGTCGGAATATATATAGCATTTGATAAACAATTGTCATCAGGAATAAGTAGGGTTTCTTCTCATACTCCTCCGGGTGAAATGTTGATATTCCTTTCTTTTATTGTTGCAGGCTGCGTGGATCCAAAAGTTCTACTTGAGCTCTTCTCTGTATATCGCCAGTGGCAAGAGGAGAAGGCCCAGAAGATCTGTAAAAGACAGGTTTGCTCAGTTATTATCTCATTCTTCTGGTCACTTAATTTCACTAGCCATTTTCCAGTGTGGCAGTGTTTCCATCCATAAAAGTGTTGATCTAGAACAGGTTGAAATGTATGTTTGTATAAGTTTGAGTTAGACAGTATGTAATTGCACAACACATTCTATTCGTAATGCATTTACCAGTCTCAAAACATGGTTGCTTGTGAGTCATTTCTTATTAACACACACACACAGGGGCAGGAGGAAGGAAATTATGAGTCTTCTTTTGAGTCCAAGCTTTCGCCTGAATTCCTACAGGTTTCTTGCTAGTAAATTATGTCAAATGGTTCAGATAACTACTGTTAGCCGTGGTGAGGCCAGCAATGAGGAGGATTATCACCACAATCCCTCCCAAAGGAAGTAAAACATAGTCATCCTGTTCACCAAAGAAGTTGCGTGCATGCTCGAAGTTGTTAAGTAGTTATTTGATCTTTATTATGTTTACTATGAAGAAGTGGCTGACTAGATTTATTTGGGTTCTCTAAAAACTTGATTCAACTTTAATATTTGTAAGGAAGCAGCTGCATTAAAAAAAATCGATCTGATTACTAGATATTCCCCAACTTTTCAGGCATATATATTTCCCGAATTTGGTCGCTAAAATTAAATGCCCCCTACGTTAGTGGTAGACAATATACTTTTGAATCAGCAAGTGCATATCAATCATCACCGCACTGAGCTTTCAAAAGGTGGGACAATATATTGCAAGTTTTATTTTTGTGTTTGATTGTAGCTACATCATTATTTCTCCCATTGTACCTTGTTCAAGAATTGCCTTGCCACCTCCCCTAGTATGGCTTGTACTATACAGATGGTTGTATACCATTTATAAAGAGGTTCCTTGTGACAAGAATTTAAGATAGAGTCAATTAGGTGGTGGTTTTTTCGACACGAGGATTTTGAAGCTCTCTTCATTACATTAAGTCCTATGTTCAAGGTGTTATCATACCTATGCTAGCATGTTGAAGCTCTTCATCATGTTTACATGCTGTTGTTGTTTGTTCTGGTTCTTCTTCATGTGAAAAGAGTAGTTAAGATATATTTTTTAAGTAGATTCCTTGGATAATTGCTGCAGGAAGAAATAGAAAACAAAATAGAAGTTGCCGATGCATTGGCTGTTAAGCTTCTTCAACGCTTCAATTACTCTGTTTCCGCAATGAAAACAACCTCACAACATCTATCAGAAGGTATTATAATATCTAATCCCGGAAAGCTGAAGAGAAAGAAATGTCCGATGGAATCACTAGTGCTACTATAGTGTGGAACCTTAAAATAAAGTTAAATGTTTGTCCATGCGAGATTGCCATTATTCAAAAATCTAGCACGCTAATGCTGTTTCTTTTAACTCAATGTTTGAATTGCATGCAGTAAATGGTTTGCAGGTTGAGCTTGGGGTTTTAAAAGGCAGGTTGACAGAGGTAATCAGCAATTGTGATGCATTGTGCAAAAGGATTGCTGCAGAGGGACCAGAATCGCTACGATCATCTATCAAACCATTTACAGCAGCTTCCCCTGATACAGGAAGCAATAGCAGCAGCATGCATACTCTGCAAGCTAAAGCAGATGAGAAGCAATAGTGCAGAGGCTGGGTTGGAGCTTATAAAATCTCTCTCTACTCCCAATGTACATAGCTTGTTTGAGCATCATGACCCATACTTGTATCTTGTGTCCAGCTGATTGGTAGTTCAAGGCTTCAAGCAGATTTGGAAATTTATTTCACAGAAAACGTAGTCGGGAATTTAATTGCATAGAAAGCATGTGGATCAACTTCTCAGCATGTATTGACTGTTGGTTTATTTGCACTTGAAATGTTAAGATTCACTGTTGTGATGCTTTATCCCCTCCCTCTAAATTACTAGAGGTTTCCTTCTTATGGATATTCAGGAGTTGGGGGGCGAAAGAAGTTTAAATAGAGTAAGTATGCTGATTCTAGTTTTGAGCTGTTGTTTCTCAACTTGATTATGAGAAATTGATGTATTGGAATCCAATTGGAAGACGATAAAGTTTAAGGATGTGTTTGGTACAAAGGAAAATGTTTTATTACAGATGTTTTCTGGTAATCAAAAAGTGCAGAGGTAGGGGTATTGGATGGTAGGGATGAGGGTTATAAGGTTGGGATGAAGATGAGGCATATTAGAGGGCAGAGAGGACACAATCAATGTGAATTGTGGTATGTGTTGAAAGAGTTTGTTTTCTTAATTTTTATTAAGGAGTTTATTTTTCTTATTTTTTTTTAAAGAAAATTATTTTTGATCAATCGAAAATAAAAAAAACATTTCTTTCGTACCGAAGTTCTTCGATGATTGAAACATCATTATTGAAGTGACTGAACTGCTAGTCTGCTATACAAGTTACTCCACTTAAAATGTTATATTCCCTCCCAAGTTAAAAAGGAGGAAATTCATATTCTTTTACTATTTGAAAGGAAGAAATTAACTCTATCCAGAGCCCTTATATGTTATTTTCATATTCTTATAATTAAAAATACTAAAAAGTATAAAATAAAATAAATATGTAAAGTGTTATCCCAAATAATTAAGATTATATACTTGGACGTGAAATTTTTTTCTGTAGGAAGATTTGTTTTTTTACAGAGGTGCGCCTCAGCTTTCCCTCACTAATTAAGTTCCATAAAATCAAACAATTCAGGTTGACTTTGAAAAGTAAAACTTTGTTGTAAATTATAGGCATAACGTATAGATAAACATCTTATTTAGGCCTCGCAACTTTTGTTTTGATCATCTAGACATATTTTCGATAGATTTAGCGTGTAAGTTGCAGCCGTCAATGACATGACAAAGTAACATAAACAGGTGGAAAAAATAATACAGGAATATATTTTTAGGGAAATTAGTAATGGAACAAGAAAAAATGATATATAAAACAAGAATGTTTAAAACGTTAATGTCATGAAATATACCAATCAGTTCCCTTATCTAAATAAGTACTTGATAATGATGTAAATAAATTTTGAGTTTATGAGATTTGAAATTTGAATAAATAATTTATTAAGCAATTTTATTATTAAAAGTGTGAGTCGCGTTGAAAAGTAAGCGATCTTTGTTAATTTTTTCAAAAACAATGATCACAACAAGTAGTAATATATTTATTAAATATTCTGAATCTATTACTAAATTCTTTTTTGAACAATTACAAGATAAAGAAAATGCAAAAATAACAATTTCATCCCAACAAATAATTTTTTTTGCTACAATTAATTGATCTTTTCATCATTAAGTAACTATAACAATAGAATAAAGATAAAATAAAATAATTAAAATAAACATAATTGGACTAAAAGACACAAAATTAAAAATTCTTCTTCCTCGCGAAAAAATTGATTCTTTTTCCTTAAAACAAAGCCATAACACGTGATCAAGGCTGCTGTTGGGCATCAATATATCCAGCATCAACAAGAACTTTCTCTCTTTTAGCCAACTTGACATCTTCATCCACCATCATTTTCACCAGTTGTTCAAATCCCACTTTTGGTTTCCATCCCAACACTTTCTTCGCTTTGCTTGCATCTCCTTTCAGATTATCAACTTCCGTTGGCCTGAAATACCTCTTGTCAATCTCCACATGTTCTTTCCAGTTCAATCCAACGTACCCAAATGCTACTTCTACAAACTCCTCAACAGTATGTGAATCCTCCGTTGCAACAACGTAGTCGTCTGGTTTCTCTTGCTGTAGCATCATCCACATTGCTTCTACGTAGTCTCCAGCAAAGCCCCAGTCTCTCGACGCCTGTAGATTCCCCAAAAACACCTTGCTCTGTAATCCGATTTTTATCCTCCCTACGGCCCGGGTTATCTTCCTTGTCACGAAATTCTCACCTCGACGAGGAGACTCGTGGTTGAACAGAATCCCGTTGCACGCGAATATCCCATAGGCTTCGCGGTAATTCACTGTGTACCAATGCGCCGAGCATTTGGAAACGGCGTAAGGAGATCTCGGGTGAAACGGAGTGGATTCCGACTGCGGCGGGGGAGTAGATCCGTACATCTCCGATGATCCGGCTTGGTAATACTTAACGTGAGACCTTCCGGTGGCGGATATGTGAGAACGAAGCGCCTCTAGGAGGCGAAGTGCGCCGGTAGCCACCACGTCGGCGGTGTAATCAGGTATCTCAAAAGAGACGGCGACATGAGACTGAGCAGCTAGGTTGTAAATCTCGTCGGGGAGGATAATGTCGAGCCATCGGCGGAGAGAACTAGCGTCTGAGAGATCAGCATAATGGAGCTTCATTCGGGCTCTGTCGGTGTTATGTGGATCGATATATATGTGATTGATGCGTTGGGTATTGAAACTGGAGGATCTACGAATAAGGCCATGGACTTCATAGTTCTTACTAATGAGAAATTCAGTGAGATAGGAACCATCTTGGCCTGTGATGCCAGTGATCAGAGCAACTTTGGATCTAGAGTTGCCATTTTCAGCTGCCATTTTTGCTCCAACTGGGATCAGGAGACAAATGGGGGAGATTTGTTTGATGGCAAATAGAATTCCAAAATATCAGCTCTGCTGCTTCGTTGTTGCGGGAGAAATTAAAGAAAAAATTAAAGATAATTTGAGAATTTACTTTTTCTTTTATGAATATAAAATGACCTTTTCCCCAACATTCTTTGTTGTAGCTTCTGTTTTTTTTTTTTTTTTTCAATTCGTTGAAATTTGCGTGAATTAATAACTCATTTATTTATTAGCTTAATTATTTAAAATTAAATTGATATGTAACTTGAATTGACTCAAGAGAAATTTTATTAAAATATTTTTAAAGCATTTTCTTTTAATTTGATATAACTCGTTCATTTATTAGCTCAATCCATTTTAAATTAGGTTGATATGCAACTCGAATTGACTCGAGAGGAATCTTATTAAAATATTTTACAAATATTTTCTTTTAATTTGATATGTTCTATATAGTCTAATAAAGAAAAATATAATTTAGTTAAATACTAAAATATTAAAAAATAACAAATACAATAAGTAAAACTTAGTAAAAATTA
>JAOTQJ010000049.1:20874742-20886365 GCA_025642045.1 Solanum sejunctum | reverse complement strand
CCCCCCCCCCCCCCCCCCCAACCCAAAATAAAATAAAAATAAAAATGCAACCTCAAGCATGTCTTCTCGTTTCTCATCTGCTATTATCTAGAATCTTTCATTTCTTCAATCTTCGTCATCATCTTAAGGTGAATTTTACTTTACCCAATTCTCGATAAGTTGACATAATTTACCATTCAATTGGTAAAACATTGTCAAAAGTAGGTTGGGGATTTCAACATCATCTTCGATTAAAGTTGACACATCCAAGTATTATTAGTTCATCATATGAAGGAAAACATAGTCTGATACATCAAATGAGATACTTCCTTATAAATCTCTGGCTAAATGAAAATGCCCTCCCAAGGTAATCTAACTTTTAGATGATAGGGAGTACCTTATATCTATAATTTCCGTATACATAATTGTAAGTGTTGTCATTGATAGCTTAATTTGAACAAGAAATGGGATATAGTTACTAGTGAAGAAGGTAAAGAAGTAGAGGATCAAAAGTATAGGGAAACAAGAGTGCATGAGGTGGTTATCCTTGTCGATCTGTAATTTCTCCTACGTATATAACTTTTGGACGATCTCGCAAGTTTATAGCTTTTTTGTCTCAATTTATTTGATTGTAGTTTCTCCTCTTGCCGTATAACCCTTACACTTCTTTGAATCCAGACAAGAATTATAATGATAACGCCAGTGATTCGAATCATTCTCATTGAATAAGAAGCAAATGTAGCCATCAGCAACAAATCTAAAGAACCAGACAATATATGTTAAAGAAGCAGATTTTTTGCTGATTTTTTTGGTGTTAAGTGAAATGAAACTTGTACATCTGCTTCTTTTTCAATGAGAATTATTGAAGCACCGGAGACTGGAGCTTAGTTATCATTACAATTTTGGTCCAGATCTGATGGGGCATAGACATTTTATGGCAATAGAAAAAACAATAGATTACAATCAATTAAATTGAGACCAAAAAGCTACAAATCTAAAAGATAGTCCAAAAATACCACACTTCAGAGTGACAAAGCTAAATCACCGCAAGCATGCTCTTTTCCCTATGCTTTTGATTCTTTACTTTCTTCACCACCAACCACAAGTCATTTCCCGTTCAAATTAAAATATCAATAATAACATCAGATGGGATATTATGATAATGTATACAAAAACTATAAATATAAAGGCACCTCCTATCATCTAAATGTACTTTCCATACAACACATCAAGCAGTTAAAAGTACGCTGCAACTTGACATTAATTAGACAAAAAAAAGTTCAGGATACTAACCCAAAGATCATACTTTTGCGCAAACCTTGCATTTATATGTAGAAATCTATTAAATATATAAGATAGATTTTCTAAGAACTTACTAACGAAGCAGACACTTAGTCAGTGATACTGAACTAATACATTTAAACTCAGCTAGTCTTTTTGTATGGGGGTTTGATTCACCTTGGATACATATAAAAATGCAAAATCCATAAACTAAAGACCGCTTAAGCTCAAATTTTTTGCAAAATGGACAGTAATGATTTGTCAATCATGAACTTCAGATGATCATTTGGGCAATAACAATCAGATAAACAAGAAGAATACTATAAACATAGAGACTCTTTTTGAATGTCACATTTTGACAGTTTCTCATAAAAAGATTTCCGTTATTAGACGACAAACACATTTTCCATTTGCTTAAACAAATATATAACACAAGACAAATGAATATCTTATTGCTCAAATCACTCTATGTAAAATAAAACAAATAAATAATAAAGTAGATCTATTTCATAATAACAACAATCTAAAAAAAATCATTCTTCTAAGAAATAATAAAAGTATAGCTATAATTGACTCTTCATATTTACCTCATCTCAACTTTCATTAAAATCTTATTAATAAAATGATAAAAGATTATTCGCTCGATCTTCCTCTTCTCTGTTTAAATTGAGAAAACAAAAAGGATCAATGAATTTGTCAATTCAAGAAAAAAATATATAGTAGCAAGATGGTACATCGCCTATTCATTGGTCTCGCTAAGAGCTAAAATGAACACACCTGCTATCTACTATACTGAATCTTCAATCAAGCATTCTATTTTTAAATAATTGGAATCAACATCATTGCATAATGCTCAAATAGTTGAGTGGATACTAGCCAATAATTTTCATCCTCATAAGATTCATCTCTCATAACTAGTCTAGCTTCACAATTTTTGCGGATTGGTAAGAAGTCAATCTTGTTTGATAAGACAGAACTGGACAAAGAAAAGAGAAAGCTCAACAAAAATAATGTACCAACAAAAATCGTAATTGCTCCTCTCCTTCTCCTTAAGGCTTTAAGATATAATCTACCATTTTATAAATTTAACTTCTAAAAATTAACAAACTACCTTCAATAAAATCGTTGGAGTACAAAATTCGAAATCAAAACATGTTAGTAAAGATTTTTTAAATTGTATTCATTGCAATAAATCTATTCTCACTGAGTATGTTATTACTGCAATAACAATAATTTTATTTCTTTAAATATAATTAAATTTTTTTCCAGAGAGTTGACTTTTAATTTTTTTCTTTTTATAATAAATTTTAGTATATTCAAGTTATTGACATCAATAACGTAATTTCTTTTATTTTTTGTTGAATAATCTTAGAACTTATATTTTCTTCCTCATTAATTTTACTTTGAATTTTGAAATGAAAAGTCCTTTCATAAGAATAATTTTAAAAAGTGAAAGAAAAAAGAAATAATTAAAAAAGTCAATTAAGAATTTAACTTCTTCTGCTAATATAAAAATATTCAAGTTGTTTGTATTTAAAATTAAAATAAACTTAAAATAAATGTGATGCGTTGCCATAAACCTATTGTAATTAAGCCTTACGTGAAAAATAAAAGGATGACGACGTAATTGGGCGCCAGGCGGCAAATACAAAAAGGCGTGTAACGATCTTTCCAGCAGTAGACAAAATACAAAATATAGAGTGCATCACCCCTCTCTTCCAGCGGTGCCTCTTCAACTTTCTTATTTTCATTTTCAATCACAAAACGAGAATTCTAGGGTTTCCTCTCCGATTTCTGCTTCTCCGGACTTCTATTCTCAACTTTTTTTGGGGGAAACAACATTGTGCTTCTGAGTTTCACTTAACTAAACAATAATCTGAAGGCAAATTTTGAGTGTTGTAAAGAAATCACGTACCTGATTAAGGGATTTCTTTATGGATTTGAAGAAGTTAAAGAAGCTTTCGTGGGTTTCTGGGCCTAATCTTTGTCAGGTATACACAAAAATTACTTCATCCCGTCTCTGTTTAGTGCACCAAATTTGATTATTTTTAATTTGACTATGGAGCAATTTTAGGTTGCTCTCTGTTGCTTGATACATAGATATAGATGTGTGTCTGTTGCAGAAAAAAACACATATGAATTTGCTTGCAGAATTCTACTGCATTGCCCTTTTTTAAATGGTTTACTGGTTTAGTTATGAGTGCTTTGTTAGATTAGATTTGGGGAGAAGAAGATGCTAACTAATGCCTGTATTATTTTCTTCCCGTTGTCTTCTTGATGTTCTGTTATGAATCAGTGGCCGGAATCTAGGAAAAACTTGAAAGGGAAGTTATGGATTTTTCATACTACCAAAAGAGTAAAGAAAAGGATTAGATTAAATCTGAAACCTAGCGGAATAGAGTTAATGGCCTTGATATACTGTTTGAGTCCCTGTATGTTCCTCGAATTGGATGTAGATAAAAGAAACACTGGGTAACCGAGAAGTGCTTTGGACAGTGTTAGGGTTTGTAAGACTTAGCAGCCTTTGGTTTTCCAATCGAGCTTTAACTTTGTTATTTACCTTTTGGTTGAAAGGTACCTATCACGCCCTAATTCCGCGTGACTGACACTCGAAACACTAACTTACATGAGCTAACCAAACCCAAATGATGCACCCTGACCGCATTTGAACCAACCAAAAAAGCCATATGAAAATTGTATACGTTCTCAAATCAATCATGCAATGTTCTCAACTTTAAAACTATACATGCACGAATCATTTCATAAGAAAAATAAATGTGTAGTTCCATGAATGTCATTTACACTCCCATTAGTATGACCCAATACAACTATATGAGGGGTCTCTATACGATGGAATCTAATTAAACTTTTCGGACAATTTTTGACGAAAGAAAAAGAAGAGAACACACTCTCTCCGGTCCCATTTTATGTGGCACCCTTCGACTTGATAGTGTTTAAGAAAAGGAAGAATTTTGAAACTTGTGGTCTAAAATCATTCTAGGATATTTGTGTGGCTGTGATTCGTAAAAGGAAAACTTTATAATTAAATTATTTCTAATTAAAATAAGGTGATATTTCTTTTTACGACGAACTAAAACAGAAAGAGTGCCACATAAAATGAGACAGAGGAAGTACTAGCTAACAAAGAATAAAAGTGGTGCCCGAATATATACCTCAAGAAGATAGTAACTTTAGCCTTGTCCGCTCATTATGTGCCACGCCTTATCCTTAAATATGGAACATAGAGCGGCTCTAAAAGTTGGGACAACTACTGGTGTTATCACCTTGCAAAGAGGTGGAACCAACCAAACCTGACCGAAGAAAAGGCTTGACCAATAGAGAGAGTGGTGGATGTGATTCCAAGAGCCGAAATGAGAATAGATCATAATGAAGAGTCAAAGACTCTATCAGGAAATAAATGCAAGTGTTAGTTGACTTGGAACAAAATTCATTAAATATCAAATCACAATTTATTTTATATTTGAGATAAAGGATCAAGTGTGGATTCATTTCAATTTAACCGTACATACTTCAATTGCATTTACAAAATAAAATAGAATCATTAAATTCCATTTCAATTGAATTGAATCGTAAGAATCACTTTCGATTCCTTAGGCCTAAATATTTTCAAATCTTTATAATTGGGAGTAATATACTAACTTTTGACTCAAGATCTAAGGTCAAATCGGTGATCAACAGTGGCAAGTATCATATAACGTACTTGGTCATGTCATCTCATCGTAGTGCCTCACGAATCAACTCAACCAGCTATTATAGAACGGGACTAGTACTCTCTCATGAAACGCACTGCCATAGCCATTTACCATTAGGTAACACCGACACATGTAGTTTTAAGTTGACAGTCGAAATTTAGCCGAAGCCAATCTCGGTGAATACAAGTAACTCCCAAAATATTTGAATATGTCAAAAATAAATTTATGGCCTAGTAGCCACAAAAGATCTGCTTATATTAAATCATGATATTTGTAACCAATTCAACTCATTTAAATAGAATTAAATGTAAATTCTTTTCCTCAAGTTATCAAAGCATTTGTCAAACAAAGATATTTAATACAAAAATATTCAACAGATGTTATTACAAATTATTTGGCTCTTAGAAGCATAAATACTTATTAACGATTTAAATCATGTAACACTTTGATGAAAAGTTTCCAATCGCTTTCAAATCAATCATGAAGCATTTTCAACTTTAAAACCATAGATGAATCATTTCATAAGAGCAATAAATCAAAAATAAAATAAATGTGTTTCCATGTATACACTCCCATTGTTATGACCCAACACAACTATCTATGGAGTCTCTACACAATGGAATTGAATTAAGCTCTTGGGACAATTTCCGCCTAAAGAAAGGAACACACGTATTTAATTCTCATATCTACTTTAGTTTGATTCACTAAGTCCGATGTATGTCTGTGGACTGCGTTTTCTCATTTTCCAAGTTGTAAAGGTCTTATCTGAGTTGGCTATTAGAAGAGCTTTTGACTATTACAGAATAATTTCAACATCCTTGATGCAGATAACACTTCTATAACTCATAATGAGCCTGTAATTTTCGTACAAGTACTTTATGGGAATCATACCCATTTGATATGAAGGTTACCAATGATCTTGTTTCTGGTTTGTAGAATCTTTCTTTTCTTCACCACCATCTTAAGGTGACTTTTTTATGTGTCCTAATTCTTCCCCACTTAGGAGTAAGTCCACTTAAAACTCGTACTATATCACTCAAGAGACTCTGCTAAGTTATCTCTCAGTTACTTCTTGACCATTTACATGTTCAACCTGTTTGAACAAATTTTATTTCTGAACTTAGAAATCTCCCTTTACAATTTCCATTTTCCTTCACCAATCCTTGATTTTCTATCTTTGTCGTCACACTTGTATTGCTTTTTATTCTGGTAATAAGGCACATGCGTGGATGTACAACAGGAAATGAGACAACACTGGGAGAGGAAACTGATGTGTTTGTGCCATTTCATCCAAGAGATTCTTTAGAGTGGGATATAATATATTAAAAGAAATCTGAAGCTTGATGTAGCTCATATGAAATATTCATTAAAAAAGCCCCACTTAGAACCACATCATTTCCCAACCCACAAGGTGGTCTTTTGACAAGAACTTTCATCAATTTTGTTCTTGGTCTTATGTTTTTCTGGGGATGTCAACAACATACCTAGTAAATGGTAATGCTAGGAGGGGAGTAAGTGACTTGATAAATGTTATTGAAGCTAACAAGTTCCTTGTTTAAAAGTGTATCTTCTTGCAAAGATGCTTCTTCTTAAAATGTTTGACATATAAATTACAATTGCAAAATCTGTAAACATAGTGAACATGAAGGAAAATGATCAGTTTTATACTTGCTACAATTTCCATAGCCTATCCCTCAGCTTGGATACTGTCTTCTCCCTTTAAGCTCCAAAAATTTGGCAATGTCAAGTGGATTACCCAACCTCCTTGCTGGTTTTCCATTATTTTGTGCTTAAAATTTTTTCTCTGCCAATTCAATAGACCTAAAGTATTGCTGAGATTTTCTATCTATTGACCATATGTCTACATATTCTTCTAACAGTTAATTGCACTTTTAAACTCCCATCTTACTCATGCTAAGTCCAAAGAGAAACAAATATGGATGATTTAGCTACCTTTCTCCCTTTGGAGAGAAGATTAGCTCCCTGATCTGGTGACCTCCTTGCAAGAGGCACCCAAGTGATTGAGTTGTTAATTGACAATTGCCCGCCCCCCCCCCCCCCAAGGTAGAACAGACATGAAGAAGTATTTTCTGGTGTTACTGCAATTTTTTTTTCCCAAGGAGATACTCCAAGTGTGTAGTATAGAAGGACATGTCAAATTGACGTGGTTTCAGTTTTACTTATAAAGCAAATTGATATGCTCTAGTTTTTTCCAATTTCTTATTGACAAGTTTGCATATTTTACCATTCAACAGGTTAAACATTTTCGTGTAGAGGATTGCCCATCGGAAGTTTGTAGGCAATCTCAAGATTGTTTTCAGTTACAAGGGAGGCTTTCTTACAAATCCTTGGCTAAACGGAAATGCCCTCCCAAGGTAATCCAAGTTTTAGATATGATGGAGGTGCCTTTATATATATAATGTGTATAACCCATTTAATATTGATATTGGTAGTTTAATTTGAATGAGAACTGGCGTGTGGTTGCTGGTGAAGAAAGTAAAGAGGCAGGGGATCAGCAGCTTAGGGAAAAGAGAGTGCTTGAGGTGGTTTATCCTTGTGCAATTCCTCTGAAGTAAGTAATTTTTGGACCATCTTTTAGGTTTATAGCTTCTTTCTCTCAATTTACTTGGTTGTAATCCATTATTTTCCTATTACTGTACAGTCCTTGCACCTCGTTGGATTTGGACCAAGAATATGATGATAGCCAGACTCCAGAGATCCGGACCATTCCTATTGAAGAAGACGCAGATACAGAAACTCCATTCCATTTCATGCCATCCCAGACCAGTAGCAGCAAACCGCCAGATGCATGTCTACCTAACAGTCCATCATCATCTGTCAATATAGTTGCTTCTCAAAAGCTACCTGCTAATGGAAAATTACTTCCCCAGTCCCTGTCTACCTTCCAAAATCCCATGAAACCTCCCAGCAACTCTCCTTTTTCTGTAAGATCGCCTTCTAATGTGCCATCTTCTCCTCCATATCTTCCAAGTTGTCAAAATCTGGAGGGATCTGAGCAAACCAAAGTTTCTCCTCAACCATCTGTTAGTTACAACGCAGTTCACCAATATTGGCCAGACATTTAAAAATATCAGCACTCCAGACAAGCCTGAAATTTCTCCAGACCAACCGGCTAGTCAAAACCATGGGCCCAAGTATCAAACAATGTCTGAAAACCAGATCAAGTATCAGGTTTCTGGATTGCCGCCTGCTAATCACAACCCTGTCACCCAGAACATTCCTTGTTTTGAGGGCGATGTGACAGCTTCTATAGCCACAGCTGTAGCTGCACTTGTGAAGATTCAAGAGCAGGGTAGCCTGATCGATACTAACTTATTGGTTAGGCTTTTCCGCAACCCAGAAGAAATACCCAAGCTGATGAATGGACGTGAAATGGCTACCAGTGCCAAAACTGGTGCTACAACAGTTGATTCTCTCTTTGCTGCCATGTCTAGGCCAGTGGATCTACTGGTTCCCTTGCCTAGCACAAAACCCGATAAGGTAATTACCAAGCCTTCTAATGAATACCTAGCTCCCCATGCAGGATCTGGACCAATAGCAAAATCTGCACCCTTGACGATGACTAAGCCTGAAACTTCCATGAAAAGTAATTTCTTTAACGAACAAGGGATCACTCTTCATGTAGAAACTACAAACGTTAAAGAGAGTAAGTCACCAGTTCATCCCACTTCAGACCTAAATCTTGAAAAGATTAAGAAACTGATCAACAAATATGGAGTACCTGACAATGTAGGAGGAAAACCTTTGGTTGTAGACCATCCTACCACTTTGCAGCCTACATTGTTGCTTTCACCAACCATTGGCCTTTCATCCCCTTTCTCCTCGATGACTAGTCCTTCCCCTTTTCACAGGGATATAAATTACTACAAGTCCTTGATCAAGCAACATGGTAGTGAATCGATGGTTGATGAACGTAGCAATCCTCGTGGTAATACCCAGGTGCCAGGTTTGTTAAAGAACCAAAAACCAAGTCGGCGCAACTTAATACATTACGTTTTCTTTAATAAATCTAGCGGATGTCGTAATGGTTCATCTTGCCCTTTCCTGCATGATATATCCGGAGAAAAGAGGTTTGGGGGGATGTTGGAAGCTTGGGGTTCGAAGAGAAAGAAGTAAAATGGGGAACTTACTCATAGGACATGACTCAAGAGGTGTTCCTTTTTTTTTTTCTCAAAATTGTACAAGAAACTTTTAGTGAGTTCCCCACTTCACTTCATTCTCTTTGAATCTCAAGCTTTCGATATCCCCCGAACCTCTTTTGTCCAGATATATCATGCGGGAAGGGACAAGTGGA
Organism: Solanum sejunctum; assembly: GCA_025642045.1. Taxonomy (NCBI): domain Eukaryota; kingdom Viridiplantae; phylum Streptophyta; class Magnoliopsida; order Solanales; family Solanaceae; genus Solanum; species Solanum sejunctum. The sequence goes on along the minus strand of JAOTQJ010000049.1, from coordinate 20,877,077 downwards.
ACCATTACGACAAATGTATTAGGCTGCTTTGACTTGGTTTTTGGTTTTTTAACAAACCTAACACATGGGTGTTACCATGAGGATTTGTATTTTTTATGCGTTCATCAACCATCGATTCACAATTTTCTCCATGTTGCTTGATCAGGGACTTGTAGTAATTGATATCCTTGTGAAGAGGGGGAACTAGTCATCAAGGAGAAAGGGGATGTATGGCCAACGTTTGGTGAAAGCAACAATATAGGCTGCAAAGTGGTAGGATGGTTTGCACTTAAAACCACATCATATTTGGAACGAGATGAAGGAACCAACTCAGAATTAACTAAGGGTTTTCCTCCTACATTGTCAGGTACTCCATATTTGTTGATCAGTTTCTTAATCTTTTCAAGATTTAGTTCTGAAGTGGGGTGAACTAGTGACTTACTCCAGCTTCTACGTGAAGAGTGGTCCCTTGTTCGTCAAAGAATTTACTTTTCATGAAAGTTTCAGGCTTAGTCATCATCAAGGGTGCAAATTTTGCTATTGGTTATGGCCCAAAAATTGGCCCAGATCCTGCATGGTGAGCTAGGTATTCATTAAAAGGCTTGGTAATTACTTTATCGAATTTTCTGCTAGGCAAGGGAACCAGTAGATCCACTGGCGTAGATATGGCAACAACGAGAGAATCAACTGTAGCAGCATTGGTAGCCATTTGGCGTTCAGTCTTCAGCTTTGGTACTTCTTTTGGGTTGAGGATAAGGGAACCAATAAGTTGGTATCGACCAGACTACCATACTCTTGACTTTTTGCAAGAGCAGTTACAGTTGTGGCTATAGCAACTCTTAAATCATATGTAGATGGAGATTTTGTGTGATAGGGTTGTGCTTAGCAAGTGGTATCCCAAAAACTTGAGACATGAGTTGGTTTTCACATATTATTTGATACTTGAGCCTAAAGGTGTCAAAATGAGCCCAAATATAGATAACTCGTCCAAAATTTTATGGGTTAGGCTCAAAATAATTTGTGTTTCAATTTTAACTCGTTCAAGCCTTAACCCATTTTGAAAGAATCTGAAATTGAGTCCAATTTAATCTTCAATTTCAACCCGTTCTAAGGTTCTTTACTTGCATTGATGTAATATATGTTTTCTATTTACTTTATATTTTATATTATTTATCTGTCTATTTATAATTTTTTATTTTTATTTTTTTAGTTAAAATTCGAATTGAGGTTATAAAACATAAATAATAGTATGTTAAAATTATTGACATTGAGCCGGTCAAATTGGATGGATCATGACTCAACCCAAATTTTAGCTCATTTGTGCCCAACTCGTTTGAGCCCAAAGTACATATGGGCAGGTCATAACCCTACTCATTCTCTATTTCAATCCATTTTAACATTGCCCAATTTCAATCTAACTCGTCTGTTTGAAGCCCATGATTTTGATTAGCTGGTTGGTCTGGAGAAATTTCAGTCTGGTTTAAAGTGATGATATTTTTAGATGTCGGTGGAGGATACTGTAGAACTAAGCTATAACTTACAGATGGTTTAGGAGAAACTTCTACATCTGCTTCTTCTTCTATGGGAATGATTCTAATCATCGGAGTTTGATTATCATCATAAGTTTCATCTAACTCCGATAAAGTATAAAGAAGGTATGGCAATAAGAAAAAAAAGCTGATTACAATCAAGTAATTTGAGAGAAAAAAAAAGCTAGAAACCTAAGAGATAGTCCAAAAATACTCGAGGAATTGCAGCTCGACTAGTCTAAACCGCCTCATGTGCTTTCTTTTCCCTATAATCCTGATCCCCTGCTTCTTCACTTTCTTCAAGACTATCCAAAAGCCATTTAGCATTCAAATTAAAATACCAATAAAATATTAAATAAAATATTATATATGATAATGTATGCAAAAACTATGCATATAAAGGCACCTCCGTTCATATTAAACTTAGATTACCTAGGGTTTGGGGCAATTTCGTTTGCCATAGATTTGTAAGAGGATAAGCATATAAGTTTCACGACAACAATATTTACAATGATTTTTTTGGCAATAAAAAAGTGAAATGCTATCTAACCTATTCTAGTCAGGCAGAAAAAGGACTCGGCAAAATGGATAGATATTGGGACATTTCAAATGTATATAACATGATAGAAGGCCTCATCATTTTATGAAATGGTGGAAAAGAGCTTCTCATTCACTTTATTTCATGCATCGCCTACAGATAGTTTCACGGTAAGAACTGTGACAAATAGAGAAAAGAGTGAGAAAATTAAATTGAGAGAAATTTTTGTTGTGTCTATTACATAAGTACAAGATCCTATTTATAGGAAACTAACCTACACTATGTAGTA
>JAOTQJ010000049.1:20851521-20868094 GCA_025642045.1 Solanum sejunctum | reverse complement strand
TTTCTCTAATGAAATGACAGTCAATCTCAATATGTTTAGTCCTCTCATGGAATACTGGGTTGGAAGCAATATGTAAGACAGCTTGGTTATCACACACAAGCTTCATAGGTGACACCTCACAGAACTTGAGTTCCTGTAAAAGTTGCTTGAGCCATATGAGTTCACAAGTTGCATTGCCCATGGCTCAATACTCTGCTCCTGCACTAGACCGAGCCACCACATTCTGTTTCTTACTCTTCCAAGAGATCATATTTTCTCCGATAGGAACACAATATCCAAAAGTAGACCCGCGATCAAAGGGAGATCCTGCCCAGTCTGCATCTGCATAACAATGAATATCTATGTGTTCCTTATCCTCATATAATATTCCTTTATCTGGCGCTTCTTTGATACATATTAAGTTTCGGACAACAGCATCCCTGTGAGAATCACATGGAGAATTGAGAAACTGACTTACTACATTGACAGCAAAGGCAATGTCTGGATGAGTTACCGTGAGATAGTTTAACTTGCCAACCAGTCTTCGATATCTTTCAGGATCTGAAAGGAGCTCCCCCTGTCCTGGTAGGAGTTTGACATTTGGATCCATTGGGTTGTCAATAGATTTACAGTCTATCATGCCAGTTTCTTCTAAGATATCCAGGGCATATTTTCATTGAGAAATTAAAATTCTGGCTCTTGATTGTGCAACTTTGATTCCCAAGAAATATCTGAGCTTTCTCATGTCTTTAGTTTGAAAGAACTTAAAGAGATGTTCCTTCAATTTCTGAATGTCAATCTGATCACTCCCAGTGATAACAATGTCATTCATATAAACAACTAAATAGATGCATTGTGAATGGAGGTGTCAACAGAAAATAGAATGATTGGCTTTACTACGGGTGAGTCCAAAGACTTGGACCACAGTACTAAATCTGCTAACCACGCACGTAGGGATTATTTCAGTCCATAAAGAGATTGTGTCAGTCCATAAAGATATTTTTTCAGTTTACAAACGACACCAGACTCCCCTTGAGCAACAAAACCTGGTGGTTGCTCCATATAAACTTCCTCTTGTAGATCACCATGAAGGAAGACATTTTTAATATCTAGCTGATGAAGGGGCTAATGACGTATGGAAGCCATTGAGAGAAAGAGTCGAACAGATGTCATCTTAGCCACTGGAGAGAACTTATCACCATAGTCCAATCCATATATCTGGGTATACCCTTTGGCAACCAAACGAGCTTTTAATCAATCAATCTTGCCATGAGGATCCACTTTAGGTGTGAATATCCAACGATAACTAACAATGGTCTTTTTTGGTGGAAGAGGTACCAAATTCCATGTTCCATTGGAATGTAATGCCTCCATCTCATCAAGTATGTCCTAGCGCCATCCAGGATGAAACATGGCTTCACGGACTGCTTTAGGTATAGAAACAGAGGAAAGACTCGAAACAAAAGCACTGTATGCAGAGGATAAATGATCACAACATAAAAAATTATAAACAGGATAAGGATTACGAGTAGAGTGTGTACCTTTTCGAATGGCAATGGGGAAACCATTTAGTGCAGGATCGGAGGCAGGACAAACCACTGGCAACGATAGTAAGTCAGCAGAGTCTGGTTCAGAAAAGGGGTCAGAGCCAATAGTAGGCTAAAGGATTTGTGGATGAGTGAGGGGTGAATCCAAAGATGGATTAGATGATTCTACAGAGGTTAAGGGCTCAGATAGATGTGGAATAGGCAATGATAAAGAAGAAAAAGGTATAGGAAAATCCTTGTCTAAGCTTTGAGAATTGTACTGATCAATCGAATAGAAAGGCTGCTGCTCAAAGAAAGTGACATCGGCAGATATAAAGTAACGATTTAACTCAGGAGAGAAGCACCTATAGTCTTTTTGCAATCTAGAGTACCTTAGAAAAATACACTTCAAAGATTTTACAGCAAGTTTATTTTGTCCAGAAGGAAAATAATGTACAAAACAAATGCATCCAAAAACACAAAGAGGAATAGAATACAAGGACTGTCCAATGTTCAAAATGGAGTATGGTATTTGGTTTTGTAAGACAGAGGAAAGCATACAATTAATGAGATAATATGCAGTAAGTACAGCATCTCCCCAAAATTTAGTCGGAAGATTAGCATGCAAGAGCAAAGTCCGTGCAGTTTCAATGAGATGTCTATTTTTACGCTTAGTGACACTATTTTATGGAGGTGTTTATGGGCAAGATGATTGATAGAGGATGTCATTAGCAGACATAGATGTAGAAAAATTGGAAGAAAAATACTCAATTGTATTATCACTGTGCAAAGTATGAATAGAATGTCCAAATTATATTTTTATCTCATTGACAAATGATTGAAAGATAGAGAACAATTCAGAACGACTCTTCATGAGATACAACTAAGTAGAACGAGATAAATCATCAATAAAGATGAAAAAATAGGAAAATCCTAAAGTAGAACTGATCCGGATAGGTCCCCACACATCGGAATGCACAAGAAAAAAAAGAGTCTCAGTCCTATTATTATCACGAAGAGAAAAAAAACTATGAGTATGTTTACCATATTGACATGACTCACAATTAAGACTGGACAAGGATGACAAACTAGGGACTAACTGTTTCAGTTTGGATAGGCTAGAATGATCAAGACGTAAGTGGAGAATGTTTAGAGAGGTACTGTTGGCATAAGTTATTGGCGAACTAGGCACAAAAAGATGGTAGTGGCCTTGTGACTCGCATCCGATGCCAATCGTTCGTCCTGTACCTAGATCCTGTATATAAACAGAAGAAGGAGTAAAATTTACTGAACACTGTAGTTCTCTAGTAAGTTGACTGACAGAAAGCAAATTGAATGAGCTACTGGGAACATAAAGAACTGAATTTAAAGAAAGAGAGGGGATAGGTGAGGCTTTCCCTATCCCTTGAATGGGCTTTTTGGTTCCATCAGCAATGGTAATGGCTGATAAATTATTAGAAAAGGTAAGAGTAGAGAAAAAATTTTGATTACCACATATGTGATCGGTGGCGTCAGAATCTATAATCCAAGGCCAAAGAGAAGTATGTTGAGCAATACAAGCCATGGGGTCACCAATAGATTGTTGAGAATTTTGGAAAGCCTTGAACTTCAGAAATGCCTCATAATCAATGTTGGGTATAAAATCACTTTGTATGACATTGATTGTTTGAGATGAGGTGGTTGTTGGAGGTACAGCGGGTCGACCATGCTTTTGCTAATATTTATCTTCCTCACGACCCTTCCTCTTACTAAAGGTACATTATTTGCCAGGACGATTAGCAGGACGTCCCTAACTACATAAATTCTAAGACACAAGAGCTGATGAGTTGGATAAAGGAGCAGAAGTAGATGAAGGACCACTTGTCATATTGAGTAGCCTTTTTAAAAGCATCTTTCATTGTAGGATCGGTGAAACTAATTAAAATTTAATATCTCACTGCTTCAAACTCGGGCGTTAGTCCAAATAAGGCAAGAACCATGAATAACTTTTCCCTTTGATTTTTCTGATCAACCTTATTTTGGTGATGGGAAGAAGAGCATCGAATTCTTGCATAAGAGCTCGCACACGTCCCAAGTAGAACTCCATAGAATCTTCTTGTTGGAGATTTTTTATATTAGAAACCACTGTATAAAGACATTGAATGTCATTAGTATAACATTCATATGCATCTTTCCAGACTTTATAGCATGTTTCGAACGGATGAAATATTTGCAAAACAGATGGATCAATGGAGTTCCATAATGTATTACATAATTGGGCATCGATCCGTTCCCATTTGGCCTTGTCTGCTGCTGCAATGTTTTCCACCTTTATGATAAGATGATCATATTTCCCTTGTCCCTTGAACCATATTTTGACGGAGGTTGCCCATGAAAGATAATTGGCAGATCCATTCAATTTAATAGTGATGATTACAGGGGTTCCTATGTTAGATAGGGTAAATGATTGATATGATGATGAAGCACCGAGAATAGTGGAAACATCGGCTATAGAAGACATATTGAAGGTTCAAGTAAGAATTAGATACCAATTAGAATTCTTATTGAGGAAACAAATACCAAAAATGAGAATAGTGTATCAAATAGACCAGTTCTAAAATTTCTGAAGGCGGCAGTGGTGCATGACAGCTGCAGTGATATTGGAACTAGGTGGTCAGATCTCCCCCACTATCGCTCGATCTAATCGGAAAAAAAGGAAGAAAATGGGTTTTGATATTGCTGGACAAGGATACTCATCAGTAACTTATAATTTTCTCACTGAAAGCTCTGATACCATGTGAGAAATAGAGAAAACAATGAGAAAATTAAATTGAGAGAATTTTTTATTGTGTCTATTATATAAGTACAATATCCTATTTATAGGAAACTAACCTACACTATGTAGTACAAGTGAGTATAATGTAGTACAATGTAATACAAGTGTACTACAACACTATTCTAATACTATTCTAACAAGACAAAGGAAGAAAGTAGGATACAAGCGAAAAAGATTTTAACCACCACACAACATCCATCAATAAAATGGGGAGGATCTCATGGAACCGAAGAGAACGACTAAGCTTTCGCGCACATAAAAATTGGGCCTCTGCCTTGGAATGATTGCTTTGAGTTTTTACAAAGGCAGAGGTCAGCCCTATAGTGCAGGGTTGTTAATTGGAAGGCCCTAGATCCAGACTGGGTCAAAGTAAACACTAATGGAGCTAGTAAAGGGAACCTAGACATTAGCTCCTATGATTTTTGCCTAAAGAATGAGTTTGGTAACCTTATTTATGCTGAGTCAGGAAATATAGAGATAGTTACCAGTATCTATGCAGAAGCAACAGCTAATTGAAGGCCTTACAAGATTGCAAAGTACAAGGCCATAGTAATGTTATGCTAAAAAGAGACTCCTTAGAATTACAGAAAATCATATTAAAGGAGTGGATAATCCCGTGGAAAATCATTCAAATAGTGGAGGACATTCAATACATAACAGAGACAATCAACATACAAATACATCATATTTTCAGAGAAGCAAACACTTTGGAAGATTACATAGCTAATGTTACTAAAATAAAAGGCATGCAATAGTTTAATTCTTTTTTACAATTGTACAACATGGCTAGGAGGATCCTCAATGTAAATAAACATCAGATCCCTAGCCTACACATATCAACAAAATATAAGTTTGGATGATACTAACGTCAGTAACACAAAAGTTTTTCAGAGAGGTACATAACATGATGTATTTACAAAAATCAGTGTCTCTTCATTTATAAGGAATACTTATAATGAGGTGTAGCCAACTAAGCACAGCCATCGCAACAACTTACAAGCAATATCTGAAGCAAAAGGTTGTGTAAAATGAGACTATGCATCCATCAAAAAGGAGATCCACGAAGTCAGTCTGATGTAGCATGTAAACACCTCAAGGGTGTGATGAAGAATACACCAATCTTTGCATAAAAAAAGCAGGGATCAAGAGCGTCATAACAATGGTGGGAGATCTAGGAAAGTCAGTCAAACGGAGATGAGACTTACAGATCAAGGCGGATTGAGATGCAAAGCCTATGTTGCAAACGGAAATGGGGAGGCCAAAGCGACGTATCAAAAAGGAGATCCACGAAGTCACCATCAGGTGTGGCATGTAAACACCTCAAGGGTGTGATAAAGAATACACCAATCGATGCATCAAAAGGGCAGGGCTCAAGAGCGTTATAACAGTGATGGGAGATCTAGGAAAGTCAGTCAAACAGAAATAAGACTTACAGATCAAGGCGGATTGAGATACAAAGCTTATGTTGCAAACGAAAATTGGGAGCCAAGGCGATGCATCATAAGGAGTGCTGAAAGAACACATCATAAAACATGGCGTCGATGTAAACACGGAGATGGAAAAGAAGAGGCATACTCACCAAAGCATCACGTAAAACACGATGAGGAACACGAGCACATGTGGGAGCCTTGGAACCAGGCTGAAAGCGAGAGGCCACATTAGGAAGATTAGGTTAAGATTAGGAAAATAGGGGGAAATATCTAGAGAGCCCTATATTTTAGGGTCTAAATATTTATCTGGATGGGTTGGGCTATCCAGTTCCTATTTGTAGTCCGATATTTATTTATTTAATAAAATGGGCCTGTGAACTCACTAATTTAATTAAAAAAAAAGAAGAAGAAAGAACGACTGAGTGAAGAAATAACGTCATAAGTATAACACATGACACAAAATGAAGAGATGAAAAATTCAGAAGATGAAAGACTCGCTTTACCAGCTGATAACAAAGGAAGACGAAGTACAAAGGAAGATAATTAGTGATCCAGAGTAGAAGGTGAAGAGTCAAATTTCCCAATTGTGGCAATATTTTCAGATAGAGGCGAAATGAACGAGGAGGAACATTTTAGGAAACCCTACAAAATTAGTGGTCCTTATTGCGCTTTGCCGGATATGGACCGGTAGATTGCTTTTGACTTTTTTTGTAATGAGACTCTGGCATTAGGCTCGAGTAAGTGTTATCTTCTTGATTTATTAATAAAATCTCTTATTTAAGAAAAAAATTGTAAGAAAACCTCCCTTTTAACTATTTCGGTAATGTCTTCTTTTAGATGATGATCTAACAGTACTTGGATGTCTCTAATTTAACTAGTTCTCGAGCACATGCCTTGCACGTGTATTCCAAACTAAGTATTAGCTTTTTAAAATAATAAAAATAGAATTAAAATAAATGTGCGACATTTTATCTTTGATTTTTAACAGAAATAATTAGTTAAATTGTGTATATATAATATCAAATATAACATGACAAGCTATTAAGATCCATGTATTTCATATGATCCACATTAGAAAATAACTTCAAAGTTTAGATTTAAACCTTCAAAATACAAGTTTATCCAAAAATATCGTCTCATATATGACAAAAAAATCTATAGTGATCCATGCAATAACATATTAAAGTGTAATCCAAATTAAAGCTTCATAGCATAAAAACACAATAATTTTCACTAGCTAACCAACATCACTTGGAAGGTAAACTACCACAAATGGATCCCTAATAAAATATCAAATCATTGTTTCACTTTATTGTTGTGTCAAATCTGCAGTTGGCTAGATGGACGTTATATTAGTATGTATATATCAGACAAGTCAAAGAATCTAATTTATAATTATATGTAACAATTCGAATAACAATATACTTACCCAAACTGTTATACAAATCAATTGAAAGTGTTAAGTGTAATATATAAAAACTTTACAGAATACATAAAAAGTTTCTAAACGGATAAAAATTAATGAAGTAATAAATTCAAAATAATAGGATAAGCTTATATAATTGTATAGTAAAACATAAATTACACTAATGGCTCGACAATTTCAAGAACTTTACATTAATATTTTTGTGATTAGATATTGACGATTAAAGGCTCAACAGTTTCATCATTTTTAGATTAATGTTTTTTCAATTTATTGATTTATTTATTAAAAGATAAATGTATTTTATAAAAAGAAAATGTGTTACGGATAAAAATCTCATTAAGAAGGTGATTTAATGTATGTACTCATGACTAGAAAAAACGAACCAACATTACATTTTGAAATAATTTTTGAAAACTGAAAAAGATATGGCCGTTGCAACATAAGGGAGGATTGAAATAAATATAAGAATTTGAATAGAATTCAACTTTTTTACTAGAAAAATCAATTCTACTTAAGACCCAAAAGCTATTAAATCCTCAAGCATGCCTTCTGTCTCTCAGCTGCTGGTTCTGTTCATTTCTATATAAACAAATTAAATCTTAACTACTGCAACAGTTTGCTTGCCAGCAGTTTAAGACAGGCTAAAAGAACATTTAACATGTGTTAAATTGTTAAATCCTCCAAAAACTTGTCAAATTTATAAAAAGAAAAATCCAATCAGCTAAATGCGGTACCTGGTGGTAGGAAAATGGTTTATATTTGGAATTGCAACTACACATGATAACGTAGTTGTGAAAAATACATAGAATAAAAAGTGCTACAACAACATGATTTTAAGGTCCCACAGCCTTATTTCACAAGGATATTCAGTCTTGACGCAATCAACCTATTACCCATACAGAAAATTCAGATTGTACAAACATATTTGATTAATCTCAACAAAAAAGGTGCTCAGTCTAGTCCAATCAACCTATGCTGAACATTCCGAGGGGACAAACAAATTTGATGAATCTCTATAAAAAGGTCTGCTTGCTATTCAGATTCTATAATATAGGATGAATTCGCATGAGGGTAAACATTACCTCAGCAAAGGAAACTCTCAGTTTCTACACCTTAACAAAGGTCTGTAGGATCTCATGTACCCTTGAGATGTAAACCTAAACTTCTCTGAGAATGGGCCAACCTTTATTGATAATATCATTGATCTTTGCATCAATCCGCTTTTGGATTCTTGATGGACAAAGCTCTGCTGCATAGCCATTTAATTTTGTAGCCAGTGTTGACCTCTCAAGCTCCTCTTCAGGCAAGTTACCCATCAATTGAAGTAAGAAGGGGTTCCGCTTAAGCTCAAATTTCTGAAAAATGGACAGTAGTAATTTGTCAATCATGTGCTTCAAATGATCATTGGATCAATGACAATCACACAAACATGGAGGATACTTCCATAAACATGTGAAAAAAAAAAAGAAGACATTCCACATGATTCGTGAATCAATAAATGATAAATCACAAAATCAAGGTAGTTTTGTTTCTGGGGGAGTTCCGGGTCTTCTTTTTTTTCAGAAAGAAATAATTCTGCTCATTTCTGGATTTTATTCCTAAAAAATTATTAAAGAAAAAAAACATTTGCAAGAAAAACCCTTTTCTTTTCCAAGTTACTCAAAATCTCAATGTCGTAACAAACTGCGAAACCAAATGGTCCAGTAAACCAGAAGTTCAGAGACACATTTGGTGCCACTAATGAATCTTTTTCGAAGAGCCATGAAGGGAAGGTACCAGTAATGAATCTTTTTCAAAGAGCCATGGAGGGAAGAGATAGGAGAGCCTTTGATGGGGAAAGAGAATAACTAGTTTCTTTTTGGTGCACCCATGAGGTTTCAATTAGTAAAGAAGATTCGGTATCGTCTATAAAGAATCATAGTTTGATGTAGATTCTCTACCATTTGGTAATTTGCTTGTCTGCAGGAGATTTCCCATTATCAATAAAATTATTTACCTTATCAGAAAAGTCCAGACCCCACTAGCGGGGTTAAATTGAGAATGTTGTTTGTAACTTCTAAAAAAAATGTAACCAACTATTTCTATCCTTTTTGATTCTCTAGTAGTCCTAGAGTGACACTTATTGGGAGTTGCATTTTGACAGTTCCCTCACAAAAAGATTTCCCCCAAACAGACACAAACAAATACATTTCCCATTTGCTTTGCTTTCACATGAAAGAGAAATTGCAATAGATATTGATAATATCTATATACCACATCTAGCCTGCTTAGATTTTTTGTTCCCAACTTCCAAAGCAATCTGTATACCAAATTCTTTGGTCTTTAGAACAAAGGAGAAAAACAATATGAGAACAGGGAAGAGGCCAATATGGTGTATGTCCCTCGAATTTTTCCTTGTACTACATATCTGTTATAGATCAAATACTTTATTAAGATACACCAAGAAAGGGTTAAGTATGCAATTATTCTATAATAGATATGCCCTCCCTCCCCTAGATTCTAGTCAATTATCTATGCTACCAGGGATACAGAAGAAAATAGTGAGATAAGAACTTCCTAATTATTGGAGAAACAAGGCCCCATTGAAAGTGGAGTGCTCGACATGGCTAGTGGCTCACGAACAGTGCCTAACTCAAGATAACCTTCAGAGAAGAGGTGTGATCAATTGTAGAAGATGTGCACTGTGTGAGAAGCACAATAAGAATGCCAATCATCTTTTTATTCACAGCTCATTGACTAGACAGATATGGGACCTTTGTTCTGGGCAGCACTGGGGTTAACTGGACAACGCCAAGCACGACAAAAGAACTGCTCCCATGTGGGTACTCAAAAGGGTTGGGTAAGACAAAGATGAGACATGGAATACTCTCCCCCCCAGCAGTAGGGTGGGCCATTTGAAAGGAAAGGAATGCAAGGACTTTGAAATCAAATCAGAATCTGCAATTAGTACAGCCTACAGATGTTTATCCCAACTGTTTTTTTCGTGTAAAATGGCAATTGCAAATGATATAGAGGCCATGATAGAATTTTTGAGCTCATTACACAACATGTAGTCATGCTACCCTGTAAATACCCCACGGCTCTTTCTGGTTGCTGTAACTTTTAATACAATTCCTTTTTAAAATCCAAAACAAGAACTTTCTAATTTTTCAATAAATTGAAATTGAAGAGAACTTTTAACATCTTAATTGCTTTCTCCATGTCTTAAAAGTTCTTACTCTTTTTTTTAGCCATATTAACCATAAGATATATAAGGGTGTACAGTTTCCCCAATCTTTTTCCTTGTTTTGAGAAGTTATTTAAGCATGGTCTCGACAACTATTTCAGGCAGCAATGAGAAAATCATGGTCAACATTTGAGAAGCAAAACTGCATTTGATCCACATCCTCTGCATGCCTTTTGCACAAACAGCAAAACTGGCAATAATGCATCTACTTTTTCTTATATTAGTAGCAGTTAAGATTACCCCCATATATAATGCGCACCATTTAAAGAAGACTGCTTTCTTTTGTGCCTTCATTTTCCATGATGAATTCTGAAAGTAACTTGAATTCGATTATCAACTAGATTATTTAAGTGTCGCTTAACAGAAAGCCCTTTGAAGATGAACTCTTCATAATACCTTAACATCCTCCCCAAGTTGCTTATACTTGTAAACTTCTATAGGATGCTTTCCACTTCATCAATTTTCTAATCCTGCATTTGTCTCCTAAAACCCGTGTGTTCAATGAGAATTATTCTCCTTCCCCTTTCAGAATCTCTGCAACCATCATCTTTTTATGACCTCTTTCTTCATGGCACAGCTGCAGCAGACCTCTGGAGCTTTTTCCATTCTATTGTTGTACTAAGTTGGGTCATGCCACAATCAAAGAAGCTTATGAAAGCTGGTCTAAAAATGATCCCACCAACTATTATTTGGTGTATTTGGAAGAGAGGAATGGGCAGATGTTTGGAATTCTACACCCTCCCTGAAAATTAGATGTTTAGTGAGCCCTTCTAACTGGAGCACCCTAACCCCTGTAAGTATAATTGATAATTTTTTTCATTTTGAGCTAACTATTACATCTCTTTATCACGTATTGCATCTTCTTGATGCCTTATTAATGGAATTTTCTTCATTGGAAAAACACACCTTTTTTGTTAGATGTTCCAAAGAGACGGAAGTCATGACCTTTGTTCTTGTTCTTTTGTTGGATGTTGCAAAGAGACTGCAGTCATGACCTTTGTTCCTGTTCACATTGGAAACGGATAAAAAAGGGAAATTACATGGTTTAAGGAAGAGTCATCAAATGAGAATCCAGCCAGAATAATACATGATTCTTGATTCCAATTTTTTATTAAGACACCTATGAATCACGAAGAATAACTTGCCAAGAATACTTGGGAATTTGGGGCCAAACGCTAGCTTAGATTGTCGAGTGGAATGGAGAAGAATAAAATAAAATTATCTAGGAATACAAGAAAGTTTTCTTTAGCAAAAGCTAATCCCTTCTCAATCCCCCTGTCAAGGGGTAAAAGGCCCTCAAGAAAGCACTTACTAAGGTTCTTTGAACTGAGGATTCCCCTCCTAGCACTAGATATAATTATCCTGTCTATTTGGGATGTATCCTTCTATTCCTCCACATAAAGTCTGTCGGTGATAGGGAAAACCCATAAAATTTTGTTGGACATGAATTCTGTAAAGTCATCCAATACATTTTTCAATGCTTTGGACTCATCTCCTTATTTCTGCAAATCAGGTAGATTAAGATCCTGTGCAGATGTTTCTATTTCCAGCTTACCTTGTATAATTCTTCCTAAAGGCACTATACATTCTTTTTGCAATCCTTATATACTCCAAATATAATTTTCCCAGAGTTTTGGTGTAGTGGTAAGAGTCAATTCGTGATGTTTAGGTGGGCATCATGAGTTCGAACCCTATTGAACCCAAGTTTTATATTTAAGTGGGAGAGGTAGAGAGATGGGCCCATTTTCCACCGAATTCCATACCGTGTGCCAGCTGACTCTGGAGGATTTTTCAGTTAAACTTAAACAACTATATGAATTTTTCACTAAAACCCATTCAATTTCTTTCCTATGCGTCTGAACTGCCAAGAGAGGCATTGCGTCAATGGAATCTCCTGAAACCCCATCATGAATAACTCCATGAATTTTATTGAGGTAAGAATCAACCATGGCAGGAAACTTCAGTACTAAACCTTCTTTTTTTTTTTTGATAAGGAAGTGTAACAAACATTCAGTACTAAACCCCTTAGAAATTATGATTAGTATCAGCATAATGTAGTTATGGATACTAGACCTGATGTTCAGGCTCTGCAGGATAAAAAGCTTCAAGCTGTTGAATTTGAGTGGTAACAATGCTGCTCTTTGACTTTGATTGTTCTCTTTCTTTACTAACAGCAGCCAATCTGGACTCCTCAGTGCCGTTTGTGAAAATAATAGACCTGCACTAGGAAAATTTATAACATTGCTCTTCATATGCTTATTTCAGTCTCAAGTAAAAAAGGAACCCAGGTTGAAGCCAAGGATCCTACCTGTACTGGTTACCCACATCAGGACCTTGCCCAAAGACTTGCCTGGAATCATGGCTGGCCCAGAAGACCTCCAATAGTTGTCTGAAACCAATTACTCGAGGATCATATTCGACCTACAAGAAAGCAAATTTAGTACATTGAACAAGTTGAATAGGAGATAAATGACACATTCAAATATTTTAAATGTAAATGTCCAGTTAAGAAAATTTTAAAATGCCACTCAACCTATCAGCCATTTATTTGAAGCAAATAGGGAACAAAACACGGAACATATTCAATTAGTCTAGACAAGGGACAGGAAAGGTCATTCAAAGCCTAAAACATTTTTGCAGGCAAGACTACCATGTCAACAAAATGCAAACTGTAAAAACAAGATTACATTAACCACTGTCCACAAAATTCAAAGGATTAGATTTCAAAAGTATAAATAGCAGCAAATAAAAGTTTTTAAAAATGCGGACAACATATAAATCAAATCGAAAAGGCCACAAAATGATATCATATCTAGTACATGCAATGACATGGACAGAAACAGGGGAATATCAAATAAAGCACTTGGAGAAACAACTAATGCTATACGTTTGTGCCCATTCCTTTTGGTAAGTAGCATGTGTACAATATGCAAGCATGTTAGTAACCCTTTCATTCAATTGGCAATTATACAAGGACAAAAGGTCTGCAACTACAAATTAGAATGGGACTAACCAGTCGTCCAGATAATAATTATGTTCAGCTGCTGTTAACTGAGACTTACAATAAAATAAGATATGTATTAGCTGACTCTTCTATCATATTGTTTGCACTGGATAACCCCGAGATAGAAATATGTTTTCTCATCTCTCACCTCAGCTAATGTCACTCCTATCATCTCATAGAAAGTGTAATCCAAGCTGTTAGCAATTTTGTCCCTTGTATACGCCTTTGCGACTAAATTTTGATGAAACTTGTTCCTAGCTTTGTCATAGTTTATTGTATAGCCACAAAAAGCTTATACTCCCTACTGCCACAAAAAGCTTGTACTCCCTACAACCTAGCGGTTTCTTCAAAGGTAGTCATTGGTATCGCACAGAATCACTTCAGTACTCCACTTTATAACCAAAAATGCTTCCTCAGTACTTCTTTCCACGGAAAATGAATTACAGTAGTATTTATGTACATAACGAAGATACAAGGCGCTGGTTTGGTCTACCCGAAAACCTAATTATAACTGTTATTTTCCTTTTCACAATGGAGTCAACTTACCTGAAAATGTTCCAACAGATCGCAGCAAAGGCTTATAAAAGAAAAGCTGGCGAACACATTGCATTGGAGTAATTTCAATCACAGGCGATGAAGGCACAAATATGATGTGGCAAGCAATTTCAGTTCTTAGTTTACCTAAGAAAGAGGTTAACAAATACCTGTATAGATTCAGCGTGGTCGCCCAAATTTCTGTACTCAGGATTGGCTTTTGAACCACCAGCATATCCGACGGTGGTTCTCACGATACCGTTTAGGCAGCCAAATGACGCTTCCGACCTCCAGAAGCTTCCAAGAGCGAAAACTGCCGTTTGTAATGGTTGATTAGAGGCATCCTGCGGAACCTCAGGGATCCGATCTGGGAATCGGATGCTCAACACTGGATTCAATGCCAGCAGAATGATCGTAAATATGAAATGACAACAAAATTGAGATAAAAAGTAGTTGCTCTTTCCGGCGACTTTCATCTGTACACATGCAGGGAAAAGCCGGACGGTTACGCCCACTTCCCGGCGGAATTTTTCGAGGCGGAGTAGTTTCACTCGCTCTCGCTGGAATTGCCAGCTCGCTGGTCTGATCTACTTTTCGGTAATTTAACAATTCCAACTTGTTATTATGAGACGTGATGCGTGCGAAAATGGTCGCTTATATTTGGGCACGTCGTATGATGTCTATATATAAATAATGTTAATGTTAATTCTTTAAATTTGTTGGTGTGATTTTTTATTTTTCTTAAAATAATTTCACACAAACACTACTTATTAGATTTGAATAAAAAAATGTGAAAAAAAAAGAACGTAAACTTTAACTCAATCTACTTATTTCTAAAGTTTGATGTAACTTCTTGAAATTTAGTAATTTATTTGATTTTGGTGTATGTGATTTTTGATATCACATAAGATTTGATAAAAATAAATTTTTATAAAGCACAATGAATTAAATTTAAATTAATTAAATATAGTACCTTCTATAAAATTATGAAATATACTCTTACTTTTTTTATGTTTAATTTGGAGTCAAATCTTTATATTTACTCACTCTATTTTTTTTACCTGTATTATATTAGCGAGTATGGAGAGGACTATTAGGTATGTTGATGTGCTTAAGTTATCGTTTTCTATTTTAATGGAAAATCATACATTATTTTGTTAAAATTTAATCACCTTCTTTGTATCTTTTTGCAGCTCATTGCAAATTCTTCAAGCGGAGATTAAGGTTATATATGTTATGTCCTTGATTTTCTCCTTATGCTCTCGCCATTTTATATGAACAAAAACTCTAATCACACATTGACATCCTATTGTTAAATATGTACTAATTGACACATATTTGTATGATTTTAACTTATATATACTAACAATGTAGATAAAAATTTATCAATTAAGACAAGTTATATATAAATTATAAATTATCAATATATATAAGTTAAATTCTATTTATTTATGGTGATGAAATAGATACTTTAAAATCAAAGGTAGAACAAATGACTGTCACATTGAACATAATGTGATTGCAGGATTGCCATCAGCAAAAAATTTGAATGTGAAACTTGATGATGCTTTCTTGCCTCAATGTAAATTGGTATTTCTTCAACAAGGACATAACATAATAGTAGTAACAAAGTAATATAATACTAGGGACGAGAATTTTTTTTATGAATTTGCATATTTATCTTGACAATTTAATTTGTATAATTCATAATTACTACTTATTCTAATATCACTTTTAAATTTTCACCTAAAGTTCAAGAACATAGAAAGAGTTTAAAATTTTGTAGTTTTAAATCAAGACAAATTTAAGAAATTGTCAGAGTGCACACCCAAACTTTCTCGATTTAAGATACACAATATGTAAGGTACTTTTTTTCATGTATATGTATAGACTTTGAATCCTGTAGGCACAAGACTAGAGATTGTGTTAGTGATTAGGGGATTTAAAATTTATCTCGAGGTCTCAATTCAAACTTCATGAACAATATTTTTTATTTGTCGAACTTCTTGATTGAAAATCTTTCATTCATCACTTTTTCAATGTGGTACTTTTCCCGTGTGAACATAAATTTAATTGGGACATCCACATGAGAGTTCTTTGAATAATTTTTTTTTTTAAAAGCAGCTCAACACCAAAATGAATAAAATTATGCACAACTCGTTTAAATATGACACAAATGAAAAGTGAAAGTACTCCCTCCGTTTTATATTACTTAATCTCGTTGACTTAACACACCTTTTAAGAAAACTTTAATCAAAATTGTATTAGTAAACTAACTTTGTTAACGTACTTTGAAACTCTAAATTCGACTATTATTATCTTATGGAATTATTTATATTAGGAATAATATAAGAAAAAAGTAAAAAAAAATCTCCTAAGTTATTAAAATATATCTAAAAAATATAATTTATTAAATCTTCATAAAACGCATCTACTGATATGATTTATGAGTAAAATGAAATAGTTGATAAATACACAAAAAGTCTTCAAAATTAGTAAAATATGATTATTTAGTTTGATTAATAAAGACACCCTTTTAGGGTGGAAAAGTATGATAACATTTTTTTTCCATGATTGTCAATTTATCCGCTTATACATTCAATAATTCATTCGCCGTAATTTCACAATTTTCG